>JAXQGX010000109.1:0-24535 GCA_037040455.1 Irpex sp. P115-07
CCGACCAAAGGAAAGGTGACTTTGGGATTTTGCGGTAGATTTGGAGAGCGTCGACGACATCGGAAGTAAAGCTAATGCGTGTAAGCAAATACTGGGACTTTTCAAGTGGGGGTGGCATACATAAGGTCAAATGGGCCTGCGGTTGCGTGATGGAATAAGTCGATGGATATTTACTTGGAGAGAGCGCGCGTACCAGTTCCGCCTACCCAAACAATTTCGATGGGTACACATTGCAGAACACCGCCAATACTACGAAACAACGGGAGTGAGTTGAGATTCTTGTAAGCTGTTTGCTGACGCTGGCACGTACGGGGTATCTATCAGAAAGTCTTGAGCGAGCCCAGAGCCGGCAGCTACAAGAACGGTGAAGCCAGTGAAGAGCTTCATGTCCAAAGACGATCGAGGATTAAGGTAAGAATCGAGATGTCAAACCCGAGGAGGGGGTTCAGTATCGCGCTGGAAAGTGCCGTCTGTCCTTTTATAGTTCACCGTCGCCAGGTGTTCAACAAATCGGAAGCGTCAAGGTCCTGGAGCACATCTGTCCGGGTAGCGCATCCTCGGCACATCCGTCTCCTCACCCCATAATGCAAACCTTACCACTCGATATCAATATACGTCGTGATCTCCGTTTGCGGGCGTGATACACTGCCATCCAGTCCCATTGTAGCGTCCGTGGGATTCGCCACAGGCACGGATATTGAGTTGAAATCAGCGGAATGAGACCCGTATTTCATTCGCATGATGATGTCGAATTTTTCATCTGCCGTTGATGAGTCGATTCTTCTTCCGTACGGACAACATCTTCATGGCAGAATCTTCTGTCCGCCACACTGGACAGCCTCGCTCACCAGATTTGGTCCTAATACTTATCACCATCATGATTTTGTTGGAGGTCAACATTTTGGCTACATAGCACCCTGACGTGGCTTGCCTTATAAAGCCCTCAATATTCCACGGATTTTGCCTCTTCCAACTGTGTCTCGCTCTCCTTTCCTGAATATGAGACCCGCTGCTAACCTCTGAAACTTATATACGAGACGCAGAACCGCTCCTTGGAATACGGATGTTCCATCCAATGTCCCTGTCAGACCTGCGAGCGTTCAGCAAAGAAGGGCAACACCCGGTGTCGTCAAAATCTGCGTATCAACTGCCAGCGCACGATGCAAGGATTCACCACGCCGGTGTAGTAGAGTTCAAGTTCGTGCTATTTCCATAAATCAGCGACATGTTATTGCTCGTTATGCCCTACTTACCATGCCAGGGCCTACGACTCGGACCCAAGCTATTTCGAGCTCTGCCAGTGAACATAAACTTTCTCTTCAAGAGTGGCCGGTAGTACTCAGTCCCCGCGCGTAGTATGTGCCCTTTGTCGGAGTCGCTATTGGCCTTTTCATTCGATGGAAACGATGTCTGTAAGTGGCGTAGCACAACTTCATGCTAGCAGGTGACTGCCAGTGCGACTCGGAGTACGCGAGGACCCCTGACATTTCACCAAAAGGCCTCTTTCAGGCCGCCAAACCACAGGCAATTTCGTGCGGACAAAAATGCGGATTAGACCCAATTTTTCGCCGGATTGCATCAGGGCTCGGCCGCTTCGCGGCCAGTTTTGCCGGACTCTCATGAGGCCTTCAACTGCCCAGATTTTTACCGGATTCACGCAAGAGGCCTAGAAAACCTCTCGCACGCTTCTGTGCTCATGTCAGGTCACGTATTCATAGAAAGAATTCACTCTACGCATTTTTCGCGTGCACCCATTACCTCTAAATCTCCATGCGCTATATTACTAGTAGCGCTACAGGCGGTACCAGCCATGAAAGGCCAATGGAAGTGTGAGATAGGATAAACGAAATACTACATGTCGCATAGTGTACTGTTCTGCTTGTTCGAAGCCTTGAGAGACTGTACAATGTCCTTATTAGTATCCTTCCGCATTTGGTACACCCTACTAATCCTCGTTCTCGACGGTACCGGAGCGTTTAGCAGCTTGACGTCTCGATTTGACGAGTTCTTGAACCGCCTTTAGTACCCGAGACTCTATTGAGGGCTGCGCCGCATATCGAAGAAATATGTTGGCGGCTTCCACATCCACGGTAAGTGTTTTCTTGTCTGCGCTGAGTGTTGCAGTGCCGGGGAGTCGACGAAGGACACAGTCCGCAGAAAGGTGAGCAAATGCGAATGTCCGAAACCGCAGGTTTTTGTCGAGAATAGCACGGAATATGTTCTCACGAGAGTGCTCGTATAGCTGCACAACAACGTAAGATACCAATCCGAGGTTTGTGACTTGCGGCACCCATCCGTGTGTTACTGATTTTCCGCCGGAGCCAACATACTGTGTAAGCACTGACAAGTACCATGTCAGAAATCTGTAAGCATTCGGTATCACACTGCCAGCACTCACCCCTGCATAGAAACACGCGATTCTCTGCAACAACAAGACAGAGGCTCCCCCGTTTAAGCTCTCCGTAGTCAGTCTGGTTGCTTGACGTTCCGACGAGACCACTTGACAATGTAGCCGAGATTGGGAGATTGTACTTCTCAAAAACCCGAGCACGTCGTTGTATAGCCTAGTTTTCCAACAGATAAGCTGACCTGATATTGTAGCAGAGCACGCGAAATGAATACTTACGGCAGCAGCACGCTGACCACTTGCCAACGCTGCGTTGGCAGAATTCCCAGTTTTCGATCCTCCTGTCCATCGGGCATCACGGGCAAGGCCAGAGGTCGGTCCCTTGTTAGAGTTCTCGTACCGCTTGGATATTTCATTCAATTTCCGACACAGTTCTTTTCGTGTCGATGGCACAGGCTGGTGGACACCAGACACAGCCGGGCTTGAATCCGCATTCTGAGTCGAAGCTACGTTTGCGCTGGCAGCCTTGGAGCCTGTGCGAACTGACTTTGCGGCGTATGTCGTCTGATGGAGTTGTCGAAGGCTGATAAGTGAAGCGAAGTCGTCAGAGTCGAGTTCCCGAAATGGTCTGTCGAATGGACGAATGGCTTCGGGCATAGTGCTTAGCGGAGGTAGATGCTCAGCAGCATAGCGGAATTCGTCGATTACACTTCGATCTTCGTTGCGATATGCATTCAAATCTGCTTCAGTGACAGTGTCTTGGAGCGCTTGCCTGGGGTTCAAAGTCAGATATGATGATACTGTGACGTCGACGCAGAGTACAAAATTGAAAGAGGCAGGCGACTCACATGCGGGTTGTATCACCTAGGGTGACCATGACTGCCGCACAAGCTAATTGCTCGACACGACTGTCATCGCGCATCTTGCGGCCGGTGGCATTCAGATTTTCTTCGATGATGGTCCGTAACTCAGCCTCCACATCGGCTTCACGGTCTTCTCCCTCAACATCATCACGGTCAACATCTTCCATGCAATCGACGTCGTGACTATAGTCAAATGGGTCTTCGTCGGCGTCCCACTGTTGCATAGAGTCGGGCCCGACTGGCTGATGGACGGGATCCTCGCCTGCACGCCACCAAGCGGAGATGCTCGGAAGGCTGATCGCAGACTGGGTACTGGAATGAAGGAGGACGTCCCTCGCAGATACTCCTAGAATATTCCATAACGCATCCTGTTCCTCAAAAGCAGCATCATTGAGTGCGTTGATGCGATCGTTAGTGGGAAACTGGGATACAGCAGCGATATCGAGATCACCGCTGAAGTATACGTGCGAGTATCCAGCTGCCCTCGCCTTAGCATCGCCGGAAAGCCCTAGCTTGGTGATTCCCCGTAGCATAACATGTAGTTTGGGTACAGAGTATAAGAAGTCGAGATATGTGAAGTCTTTGACGAGTTTTCGACACTCGCCAAAGACATGCTCGCACGTTTCTGTGGAGTGCAGCCAGGGGAATAATGGGGATGATTGGTCGTCCGGAATGAAGTCGCGATAGACGATGACAAGACTGATGAGACCAAAGCACAGCCGTTCGGTGATGTCGATTGCTTGGCGCGAGATACAGTAACGCGCCTCGGGATGTCCAGTCGCTTTCAGGTATGCACGCCAGGTTTCAAGGAAATAGTAAGCTCGAAGGGCCATCTTGATGCGTTCATCGTGATTTATTGTGCGATTTTGGTACGCGTCGATGAGCTCACCGAAGATGAAAAGGTACACGACCAAGCCAACGCAATCCGAATGATGCTGTGCAAGAAACTCGATAGCGGATGCTGAGAATGTCCGTATCGCTGCATTATCGTCCTGGCGATCGACCTTTTCAAAGTCTCGGTGGAAGCAAGGCCCTTGCAACTGGTCGAAGGCCAGTTTGCGTGCGTCTTCATATAACACGACGTCGTTCCCAAGATCCAGTACCCGAGCACCGGACATCATGTTGTTGCGGTACGTTTTTCTGCCGTGATTTGAGTCTTGGATCATGACCACCGGTTGGGCATTCAGCAGGGGTATCTTAATAACAACATCACGACAACCAGTGACAGGGTGGGGAAGAGGAATCAAGTGGTGATTGGGAGCAGTGTTTACCAGGGCAGTCTGAACTCCACGTTCGGTATCTGTTCCATCGCAGGAGTAGGAGACTACCATGAGGCGGTGGGCGTGACAGCCATTGATGATGAACGCTGTCATTTCTTGTAGCTCAGGTACCTTCAGATCGTCCGGGATAGCCTTTGCTGCAAGAATGACAGGCGGAAGCTTAGGAACACCGACGACATGTAGACACCATAAACGTAGCTGTCGTATATACCATTAGTATTCAGAAGCATCTTAGCGATCTGCATAGCATTTACCTTGGTCGCTTTGCAGCTTTCTAACTCCATAAGAGCTTGTTCGAGGTCTTCCGGGGTGGCAACACGTCTCGGTCCACCAATCGCGCCGACGAGAATGTGCTCTTGAGAAGCCGAGTCCCAGCAGGTACGAAGCGCAGCGTGGAGCTTCGTGTCATCACAGCTCAACGCCAATGGACCTCGGTAACCAAGATCATTCAGGTACTGTGCAGCTCGAACGAAGACGCGCTCTTCCAAGCCAATTGGAAAACGAGGTACACTAGATTGGCTGCGTCTAGTACGTTATGATTGTATACCACAAGACGGGTCAATCAGTATCTCCCATAGTACTTATATTAGAGATAGATCCACGTACTTTATTGACCGTTCATTGGGCATTGTGCCCCCTAGCGTTTTCGCAAGAACCCTGTAGAGCTGAGGACTAATGATCAGAGCAATATTGGCGAACTCGAGAAGTGATGGCCCGTAGGTAAAGTTCTGCTTCCCCACACCACGATCGTTACGTTTCTTCAGCTCCAGTAAAGCCTCGAAGATGTCCTTTAATACATCTTTGCCATTTCCGAGCTTGCCATTCATGAGAGAGACAGCGAGCTGTGCATACTCGGTGTTCTTCTGCGATGAAGAAGTTTAGATGCAAATATTCTAATTTTAACTGTGCAGCTTACCTTAACATTTGTCCCGCTTAGAACCTCTTCCAGGCCACGGCATCGTGCAAAGATCTGTGCAACCTTTTCGTGACGGTATGGTTTGTTGGCGTACTTCTGGTTCTCAACTCGTGATAGAGGGATATTGATAGCTGCGTGAAAACGAGACGACTTCAAGAGGTCGCCACATTCCGAGCACAATCGGAGCTTGGCCTGCTCCCTCTTACTGAGTGTATCTACATGAAGAGTGTCGTCATGTACCTGTGCAGTGTGGAGGCACTTCGCTGAGAAGACAGCTTGCAGCTCATAGTCAGCACGCCAAGACTTCTCATGCTGGTGCGCAAGATCAACCTGCTTCTTCTGCGCGTTGTTGAGCAGGCTGTACGTCTTGCCATAGAGCTCCAGTGCGATCTTGGGTTTCGAGCGAGCACCACCGGAGCCATCACTTGGGCGTAGCAGATAGGACTCAATGCGGGAATCGACAGTCGTAGTGATACCCGTGCAAGGAACTGAGCGCGGCGAATCGATAAGGTCGTGTTTAGACTCAGATTGGAGGGAAGTCAAAGCAATCGCCGCTGTCGTAGACTTGGGCTCATGTTCAATTGGATGGGGAAGTGACTCGGACACCGTTGCGAGCACGGATGTGGTAGTAGAGTCATGATGATGGGAGAGACTTTTTGGTTCGTCTGTCTTCTGACGCTTCCAGCCTTGCTGCGTGGCAAAGAAATCTAACGTGTGAGCGCCGCGACTTCCTTTTGTAGATGCAGCCTTATTCTTAGCTGGCGCACTCGTCCTCCCACGCATTCCCTTGGGCTTCCCTGTACACGTCTTGTAGTGCTGTCGGAATGCGGAGGCCTTCAATGGATCTCCAGGGGGTGTCCGCCAAAGCGATTGACACTGGGGACACCAGACCTCAGTCTTCTCCCAATTCGGAGAGTAGCGCGGCTCGGCATTTGGGTGGACCAAGCGAAGTGATTCCTCGAACGTTGCGATTTGCTTTTCGGTCGGCTGGTATGTTCCCTCCTTAATCCTCTCTACTGTCTTCCGTGCATACATCACTGATCGAGAGATTCCTACTGGGCCACCTTCAGGTGAAGACATACGTCGCTTCTTGGGAACGGAAGACCTTCCAGCCTGAGAGCCTGAAGGCACAGGCTTGGATGACGATGACGCAAGCTGACCTTTCGTTTTGTCAGCGAGAAGCGAGAATGCATTTAAGGTGGGCTTTAAGCTTCTCGAATTTGGCACCGTATTGGAATCGACGGGTAGAGCGATCTCCGTCACGGTGTCGTCTTCCACAACTTCAGACGTTATGTCGGAAGCCATATCGCAGTCAGAGAGAGCAGGTGTGTCGGGCCGAGTAGGGGGTAGACTGGGCGACGTAGGTGGTGACTCGGAATATGAGATTGGGCTTTCAGATGCAGTGTACGGCGTGGTAGACATTGAGTGATCTGGCGTACGTATAGCTTCAACTGCCTCTACCTCTGAGTCCTCTTCCACCGGCACAGACTCAGTACTAGAGCCGTTTTCGGGCTCTCTACCCTGTTTACTCCGACTTGGTTGCGACTGTTGACAAGTTGAGGTAAGCACCCGAATCCAACCATTTGACAATAAAACAAACTCACATGGACACTTTGCTCACGCCCGAGAATACTGAAGTACTCTATGCGGAGCCGCCGGCTATTCTCAGGTATAAAGAGTGGGTCGGCAAAGAGGCTGTGAGCAAGCGCGTTGACAGCGCATATACCGCACGAGAACGCATCTCGCTGCCGGCCTCGTGGGATGGTATTGCCAAGGTGCGTGAACCCCCCGTTGAATTCAGTAGATAGCCAATTTGTTACTGCATCAAGAACAGATTGGATCGCCTTGTCAGGCCTCTGACTATCGGAAGCGTTCGAGTCTCCTAGATGCTCGTAATTTGGTGAGTATCAGTGTTCTGCCGAGGATTTATGTAGTCACGAATAACACGCACCATAGGCTATGGTCCGTGCATTGAAATCGACCCTTATCAGTATCCAATGGATATTGGAGATATTGGCGATGCAAAACAAGACCTTGCGAAGTTTCTTGGTGAAGAACTCCTGGAACCGCTTGAGCGATCGACTTGGTGCGGTCACTTTCTTCCCCCCGTAAGCCTCCTGGATCCAACTAGAGAGCTGCGTCGGTGCAAGAACCACGGTAGAGAGTAACTCAGGGCGACGGCGCACTCGGTTTGCAAGGTGATTGACCATCAAGTTGATGATCTCGTCGTCGATTAGTTTATCGGAAAGAAGTGTTGCGAGCGTGTCAATAGTACTCGGAATCTCCAAGACGTGAAGCGACGCAGTCCACGAAAGAGCCCAGAACAGCCCTCTGGCTTCGTCTACAGCCTCAGTATGGTTCTTCTCCTGTCGATTTAACCATGTCTCTGCGTCCTTCCATAATCGACGAGCACGCAGCGCGATGGCTGCTTCTACCCAAAAGGTGATGATCTGAGGTGGGCTGCGATCGTACTTGTTCGCTCTATCGATAATTGAGCTGACGTTTCCATCTCGTGCAGCCTGTTCAAAGCCCTTCCGAATGGCATCAATGTAGGCAGGCGGTGGGAGCGGTCGTCTTGCACTGGCACTGAGAGTTTCTGTCGGCGACAGAGCACTGAAGACGCCATCAACTCGGGGTACAAACAGGGATACTGATTGCGAGGGTAGGTGGAACTCCAGGAGTTCTGCGATAGTTAAGTCGGGATCTGGTAGCAAGTGCGAAAACTCAGGAGCGATGGCCAAGTTTGGGAGAATAGGGGTAGGAGAATCGGCGATGTTGTTTTTATTGGGATTTGTGTTCGACAGCAAGATCGTGCTTGGTGGGAGCGGCATTGCAGAGCGTACCCTGAGTCGACTGTCGGTTTGTCGGGGCAGAAACTGAGTGGCAAGGACAAAAATTCACTGAGTCACTGAATGTATTGCCTATCGGGCTGCTTATTTCGATCGTCATTACAATAAATTCTATGCTCAACGGTGAAGATAACAAGCTGTTTCAACAGATAAATAGACGTTTGTTATCTCGCGGCAATGATGCCGAGGGCGGTGCTAAAATAGCTGCAGCGTTCAGTACACATGAGGCGAGGATTCGAACGCGCGACTCTTCGAAAAAGTTCGGACTTAAACAGGCCTCGCTGTCAACTGGGCTACTTTGACCTGATTCTGAAGAGGCCTAGCGACCAATACACCCCAATTATTGCCGGACTGGAGGTGGCCTACGGCCACCGAAACCTCAGATTTTTGCCGGACTCCGAAGAGGCCTTTTGGTTAAATGTCAGGGGTCACTAGTACGCGAGGCTGAGGCGATCGACGCCACAAAGGGTATACCTACCGTTTCTGGAAGCACTGCGAGGCGCCTATAGCATCGGAGAAAAGAACTACATCGACTGTTTGAAGAGCATTGGCTGCTCTAGGTTAGTAATCTCTGAGTAGAGACCATGGGGATATACTACAATGTTACAATCGTTGCTCTGCGGCGGAAAGCCAACACTCGTAATTTTCCGCTCCCTGCTGATTCCTGAAGGAGTCCGAGTCAAGCGCCTCGCGCTCGCGGCTTGAACAAAATTCAAATTCTCACTCGATCCACCTTACCTCGCTCTGTAACAAGTGTCCCCTTCGGGGTGACATACGAAAAAATTGGAACGATACAGAGAAGATTAGCATGGCCCCTGCACAAGGATGACACGCTTTCCCGGAGTGGTAGACCTACGGGTCTCAATATTTATTGACACTTTTTTCTTTGAACTACCACTTGCTTCGAAGTCCTCACTTTGAAGCGTGGTGTGTTCAGTAGAAATGTTCACAAAAACTACCTTTGGGAAGGCACTAAGCACATTTTCACCCTTTTCAACTGCGATTGATGTGCATTGTAAGATATATGTGGAGCACCAGTCAACTACGCACACAAGAAGCACAGACAATAAGACATCCACTACACCCAAGCCACCCCACCAACACACCCCAACATCGTCGCATCCACAGTTCCACCCTTAGTCTCATCAAACCACCCATCCAACTCCTCAAACAACTGCATCGCCCTACCTCCCTCCTTTTTCTCCGCCTTCTTTCCCGGCCACATCGCCTTCTCGTGTATACCGACAAAGTCCACACGGATCTTTCCTCCATGGCTGTCGGAGGAGGAGGATGAGGTGGGTGGGGGATGCTTGATGAGGAGGTCGACCGTCCAGACGTCGTGTCCGTAGAACGATCCTTCTTTGATGTGGTGCCGTGCGTATTCGGCCGGGGGGTTCTTGTCAAGTGTCCATTCAAGGACGTGTGCATCGAAGGCGACGGCTGAGACGCAGGATTAGTCTGCTTAGCTCGAGTATCTTTCAAGGTCGAGTAGGTACGTACTGGTCCATATAATCCCCGGATGATTGACTTGCAGAGTGAGCTTCCTTGTACCCGCCACAGCATCGATGGTATCATTCACAGCTTGCACCGTGAAAGAGTGCTCCAACGGGTCCATATACTCCGGCCGCAAAGGCAAATCCAGCTTATACGGCGTGATGAACTATTCGAGTTCAGCTCATGAGGCAGATACTACACAAGACAGCAAGGAGAAGGGACGTACGGCAGAGAACGGGTAGACAGTGTCCCACTCAGGGTTCCAATCGTTCATGGCAACATATTGTGGAGGGACACCTTCTACTCCGAAGCGTTCGGCAATATCGTGCGTGAGAG
The DNA here is from genome assembly GCA_037040455.1 of Irpex sp. P115-07. Taxonomy (NCBI): domain Eukaryota; kingdom Fungi; phylum Basidiomycota; class Agaricomycetes; order Polyporales; family Irpicaceae; genus Irpex; species Irpex sp. P115-07. The sequence goes on from JAXQGX010000109.1 coordinate 10,086, forward strand.
CTTTGAAACCCGGGGCGCTGTCCGCTGCACCGACGTGCAGATTCTGCTCGCCGCTGGTGATCTAGGACGCACATTGCTATCAGTACCAATATTCCTCCTACCAATCGCATTTCAGTATGAACTCACATTCTCCATATGAACGACAAACACCCTCTTCTGGTGCATCGCATCGAACGGCTCTCGTACCGAGAACACCGCGATCGCAAGTGCGCTGAGGATAGAGAGGAGCACGATGGATCGCTTCAAGACCGCCTGAGGCCACCTGTGGATGAATGGAATGGAGAGAGGAAGAGCGTATGCTCCGCTGATTGCGACAATGGTAGCGATGATATGCTCAGCAGGGGCTTCTTCTCCCATGCGACCTGTCTGGATTGATGGCATTAATATTAAGCATCCAAATGCCATTCTGGTCTTCTAACAGGGAAAAATAACACACCAGTGGGACAAACACTTCTAATACCCCATACATCATCTGTGCCCCGGTGGTCGAGGGAATAGACTGGCCGATGGCGTACGCCCACAACGACACGTCCTGGCCGGGCTGCTTAGCCACTGTGTTCACCGCCAGCGCGACGAACAAGGACAGGCTGGTAAGGAAGAACAATGCAGCGGAGCCTACGCCGAGCAGTTGGAAGAGGAAGGCGGAGAATGATTGTGCGAGGAGCATGGATGTCATGACGGTGATCTCGCGTACGCGGGGTACGAATAGCTGTGAGACGAGTGCACCTGAGATCCACAGACTTGTCAGAAATTATTTTCGATGGAAGGGGGGATATGCGTCTTTACCTGCGAGAGCTGCTGGTCCATAAAGCAACACACACGAAAACTCCTGCGTGAACCAACTCAATGGTCTCTGCAAGACCGACCGCATAACGAACGCAACGACGTTCACTCCAACAACCGCACCAACCACCGCTCCACCAATAGCGACGATACCTCTCAAATTATCAGAGACGATCCCCCGACCTGTCTTCAGCGCCGGGGCGGGAGGAACGAAGGTGACCTTGACAAGCACGAGTGAGAGCACCAGGAGGATGGTGTAGAGGATTTGAGCCGTCTTGAAGGAGTAGACGAAGAAGCGGGAGAAGCTTTGGAAGTAGACTGTGGACGGTTTGCTGTAGCCTGCGGTCAGGGAGGGAAGAGGAGATTCTGATGAGGAGAGGTATTGCAGCAGTGCGAGGGTATTTTCGGCCATGTGCTTTGAGTTTGGGTTTGGGTTTGGGTTAGTCATTGCGATAATCAGAATATGGGGCAAGCGACAGGCGTACCTGTGCAACGCCTGGTTCTATGTTCTCTACTAGGTCCTACAGTACTGTCAATCCACACGTATAATCGATATCAGGCTCTAAACTCACCTTGCGCATATGATACAAGTAGCTGTTGCCTGTCACAGCCATCTGCATGCCATGAATTCATTTCACCCTTGAAACTACTACCAGCAAAGAACTTACATCTAAACCAGTGACGTTGAGGTACAACTCGAACTGTCGGAAGTCCGTGCTGAGAATCCGCATGGTCAGAGAGGAACCAGTGAGAGAAGATACATATGTAGTACGTACTCGGACATCATGATACCAGAGCCGAATATTTCGCTGGCGATGATGGTGCCGAAGGGACGTGGTACGTGGGCGTAGGCTTGGATCATCTCTTCTGACGTGGCCTGGGGCATACGAGGTGTGAATTAACGTTTGAACTTATAATAAGCGAAAGTGTGAGGCTTACCTGGAAGAGTAATTCTGGTCCAGTCGTACCGGCAGCTATTAAAAGTAGGTTAGGCACTCGTGCTACGACTCTCAACTTGAGTTTGCATACCTTCTAGGTTTATAGCAGCACGAACTCTACGATAACGAGTGAGTAGATGTTAGTGGAGCCCACGATTGTACGCTTACGTCTTTGCCGTAGGATGCTGAGTAGAGTACAGATGCGATCCATCTTGCAAGGATTCTTCCGCATTATTGAATACTATCCCAAACCCGCGAAATTCAGAGACCATAAATAAATCCACGGAAGCCATGAAAACGCACAGAAGATTATAGCATGCTTCGGCTGCCAATCCGGAGTATTGACGAGCACACGAATACAGTCTATCATTACACCAACAGATAGAGCGTCATCTGCGGCACCAGGCGAAGGAAGCGTGCTGTCCAAGTGTGAGTTCACGAGGACTGCGTGCTCTTTGCCCTCTTCTGTACCGTCAGAGACGCGTACGATAATATTCGAGAGGTTCACGTATGTCTTGTAGAGTCGTTTGCCCATAATATCGAACCTTCAGACGCGTCCGAATCAGGACTGTGGTCAATGTACTAGTACACAGGCATGTGTATAGGACGCACCGGTGGCTGCCACTCCCCTCCTGCCTCCACACCTCACATTCCAATTTCCTCGTCGGGTTCGCTTTCACGACTTCCTCGCATTGCCTCTGCAGCTCGTGGGCCTGCTTGACCATCCACGCGTCTCCCAGTGCATGTTCGCGCGTTCCGACTGTGCGATAGCCGATGTCTTCTGAGAGTGTCTTCGCGTGCGAGAGAATTTGGGCCTCGGATATTTGTGGTAACGACGTTGAAGGGTTCACGCTATAAGGTTTCCTTCAGTACACGTCGATATTCGCAAGGAGCATTTAGACACTCACAGGTCTACCAGAGGTTGTGGCAACGCTAGCAAATTCAAAGAAGTGCTGACGTCAACACGAGTAGAATACAGTTCAGTTGTAAAATGGACAAACCATGATATTCTTTATACGCGTATAACGGCGCAATTATCAACAGTGGCGAGAGACGCAGCAGTGTCCGGAGAGGTCCCCAGCGAGCAGGACTGGGAGATGGTGAGCTCATCGCAAGCCGGTCGTCGAAGCGCCCAGTGCGTGCGAGGAATAGCCTGCGGGTGAAAGTTCGCTCTCAGGGTGGTCGTTTTCGGTGCTCGCTGTTGTCGACGACGATGCGCTGGCAGGAAGGACACTCGGGTCGGCCGAGAAAGAGGGCAAGAGGAGGAAGAGTAGCGTCTAAGTGCGACGGTTTCTGGGCGCAGATCCGAAGAGGACTTTGGGCTTACAGTTTCGATATGACACTGCGCGTATATACATGGGTTTGTAACATACACGACCACAGAGGAGTAACTACAGGAGAAGAGAAAGGACTGCCGCGTTGAGACACTACTCTCCATCTCCTCCACCTCTCCGCCTCCTGCTCTTAATAGCCTCCCGATGCCGCCTCTTCCAATCCTTCGTAAGCTCAACCTTCTGCGCCTCCCACCTCTGCTTAATCTCCTCCGTCGTTTGTGTCCTACAGAACCCCCTCCAATCCCAGCCCCTCTCACGCGCGACGTCCAAAGTGTCCTTCACACGTCCCTTGCCACTAGCTCGCGCATCCTTCGACAACGGGAAGAAAAGTGGCAGGGAAGGGTCTAGAGTGAAACGAGTCTGCGAGGTTCCGTCAGGGATGACGTGAATGGGCGTCTGTGCCCTTTCGGTGATGTGCTCGTGAGTAGTCTGAGGTGCCGCGGTGAATGTTGCGTCTAGCGTATCGTCATCCAATTCAAGGTCGAGGTCGAGATGTCCGAGAAGCGAGAACCCGGCTGGAGTGTTTCGCTGAGATCAATAGATGCACGAGATAGAGAATTGAAGTAGACTCACTGCTTTCTTCTTGCGGCGCGAAGAGATCCTTCAACTTCGTCTTTTGCGTTGTCGATTTCTGAGTCTCTGAATCCTCCTCAGGCTGCGCACTCAAAACGACGGGCTCCTCCTTTTCTTGCGAGCTCTCCCGTATTGATACTGGAGCATCAACGCTCATAGGAACCTCCTCAATTTCTTGGTCAAGAGCACCAGCGGATGCCAGTGCTGAATTCGAAATACCCCTTTGCTCGTCCATCTCGATGTCTGAATCGACGCTTTCTCGTCCGACCCAGTCGTCATCGTCACGGCCGCCGAACAGCGATTGTAGAAGTCCCAGAGCGGCAGTTTTCTCCTCGAGAAGCTCAGAGGCGACTGCGTTACCAGGTGTCCGTGTAGATGGCGGCGGCGGTGGAGGTGTGGGTGCCGGGAGTGCCTGCTTCTCTACTTGTTGAGCTGGAGGAACAGTTGTTTTCGTCTCAGCAGCGGACTCCTTATCGTCGGGCGACACGATCTTGTTTTCCGAACGTCTCAATCCATCATCCTGTGGTACCTCCTCCTCCTCCTCCTCTTCCTCGCTACCCTCATCTTCACTGCTTTCCGCTTCAACATCCACCACCAACGGTTTCGAATACCGCCGTTCCACCAAGCCCGTCCCACCAGCATTCTCCAAAAACACGCCCTTCAACTGCGTAGATCCCCACTTCGTCGGGTCAATAGTCCGTCTCCTCGCCCGCACCGGAGGCTCCTTCACCCTCCTCTTCTTCTTCTCCTTCTTGTCCTTTTCTCCCTTCTTGTCCTTCTCTCCTTTCTTAAGCTTGCTGCTAGAACTCAAGGTTGATACCAGAGGGGGAGGTAGAGGATGCTCGGGTCTCATGCGTATAGGCTTGACGATCCGTCCGAGAGGTGTTACTTTCCATCCACCGCGGTCTGAGACGTTTTCTGGTGTGACTAGCGACATATCCGATGCGTGCACTCCCTGGACGCCTCGAGGCAGTTTTCGCTTCTTGCGCGGGGGCTCTCCTTCTTCCATAGCTTTTCGTTCGGCCTCCAGACTAAGCCATCAGAGTTACTGTCAGTGAGCGGGTGGTGCTGGAAGAAGAGAGTATGATATACGCACCGTTCGCGAAAATCAGGCTTGGCCTCACCCAACCGCAACTGTGCGCCCTTCCAAGTAACCCCACTGAGCAAATTCATACCTGAAAAATCACCAGCCATCAACATCCTACTTCCCAATTTCTCCGTATGACAAGAAAAATAGCACCACCACTCACATCTCGCCAACTTCGTCTTAGTAGTCTCAATCGTCACATACCCAAACTTCCTCGGCCGTCCCAGCGCATCCAGCTGCCCGAACCCATCGAGTGCCGTGACTGTCCCGAACGAACCGAGTTTCTGGGAGAGGTCGGAGGGGGTTATGGAGGGTGTTAGGCCTGAGATGTGTAGGCGTTTGGTTATTGGGGTGTCGTCTGACATATGGGAGAGCTGGTACTGATTGTGGGAGGGAAGTGGGGAGAGGTGAGAGGGGTTGTTAGTGAGTGCGTGATAAGTGAAGTGGATGGCATACCTTACCGTTCGTCTTGGTTGAGAAAGTTGTGAAGATGAAAGTGAAGTCGATTGAAATATGGAGGTCGGATCAGGACCCCGATGATGTAGTGGCACCCCGTTCCGCGGAAAGACAGCTACTATAAGCCTCTTCTACGTATTCCCTCCACATCGCCGGAAGAGATTACGATTGGCATACATATTAATATATTATATCGGTACACAGAGATTCGAAGGACAGCTTAAACATGAGTGTGCCGACACCAACTACTTATAAGTACAACAACCTGATCGAGAACACCAAGTAAACAGCAATACCACACTCACTCTCATACAACAAACGTCAACATATCCTGATACTGGAGCGAAATCTTCGACCTAATGAGATCTTCATAATCTCTGGTAGACTTAAGATCAAGGTTCACACCCGACTGCTGCAGACAGTAAAGACCATCTCTGTCCTCCAAATCTAATGTCTTAACGATAATCGTCACTTTCCTCTCGCCAACGTCGGACATAACGCCGCCATCTTCACCGACAGGTTCAACAAGCGACCAGTTCAGACTGTTTATGAACCCCCACGCCAGGCCAGTAGAAGAGCGCGGTGTCAAAATCTCGTGACATGAGAGTTCGAGTCGGACATCTTGGAGTGAGGGAACGGCGCGGAGAAGGGCTTTTGCGTGGTCGCTCCATGATGTTGACATTGGCGAGACCATGCCGTCGCAGAGAGTCATGCGACAGTGACTTCTAACTTTCTTGAGGGAGGAACACCCGGAAAGTGCGATGCGAAGGTCTTCCCAGATATGTGTCTCTCGAGAAACTAAGTAAAACGGAGGTCAGAATCTTTGCCATCTGTCGAGCATTCGAAAGATAAACTCACCTTTATGCGATAGGCTTTCACCATCCATGTCATGCCCACCAACCGCGCCGTCATAATAAAACGACGTAATATTCCGTCCCAGTTTAGATATAAACTTGGCCAGAAGCTGTCCCTGCTTAAGGATAGACGTCGACCTAATCGCGAGATGCTTCATATGAAGGAAATTGACGTTATGCTGCAATACAGCATGAAGAAGAGATACCAAGTCCCCTTGAACGCACAGTGCAGATATCCGTGTTCTCAGCCCATTGGAGGCCGCGCTTCGCAGGATTCCCACATTCTCAGAGCTGGACTGATACACGCCCGAGATACGCAACTCTCCTACAGATGAGAACATCGCTACCGTGTTCCACACAGACGGCCCAGAGGAAGATGTCTTCGGGTGTGTGCCGACGTCGAGCAGACGCAGGTCCTGGATCTTGCGGCCAGTAGCTGCGGGGAGTGTCGGTCGTTTCCCACTGAGAGGGGCGAAGTAGGCCTTTTTGAGCTGCAGTGTCTCTAGGGACGTCAACTCTTGAACCATAGCTCGGAGACCTAAGAAGTCTAGGCAGCCATCCAGGTAGAGCTCGCATACGGCATAGGCGAGACGTTGTGAGCCTCCGGCGACCGCATAGAACGTGTGGAACCCAGAGCGCTTGAGCGATAGCTTCGATTTCGATGGTATAGTGAGCTTGTGGAATAGTATATGAGAGCTTCGGGTACACCACAAACTGCACACCAGCGTACAGTTCTCAAGGTCTTCTTTGGAAAGGTATCGAAAGATCTCGTCCAGAATTTTGGCGGCAGCTGTTTGTGCGGACGAGGGCTTAGAACCTGAGGGATGCTCATGGTGAATCTGTGCACGTCGTGATACGGCGTGAAGTCGTCAGCTGTTGGACCACTCAGTAAGAGCGTAACCATACTAGCCTTGGTGTAGGGAGCGTTGCCAGAACGTGCGATTGCTTGAAGCTTTCTTCTAAGCATAGCGGTGGTACAACCTCGAGTCGACCGAAGCTATGGGTACCTGGGTCGTAAGTGGGAGTGCGGAGAAGGTCGTTGAAAAGGAACCTCGAAGGTATATTTGTTTTGAACGCGCCGGGAGGCCCTCATCTCTTGACAGACGAGGTCAAACATACGTACCGCGCGTTGTCTAGCACCGTCAAAAGTGAGATAGCAACGTGAGCTAGATCAGATTGATGTGATGTGCAGGCTGCAAATCCTGTCTTCCATGCTCGGGTTAGTGGGGAAACACGCGTGAACATCCCGACAATCGCTCATACCCCGCAGAGCATGGCCAATCACAGATAATCGTCTGTATTGGCTGGATGTCGTACTCAGCGATCAGCATAAAATGCAATGGTAGCAGCGTAAAGTACAAGCAGGCGTAGAAAGCCTATTTCAATATTAATGGTTCTGAATTCTGCTATATGCGTTAGAATTGACGAATATGTTGTATGTCGAGCGGCAAAGACTCACCGTTCGAAATTAAGTAGTGCACTCGTAATATTTACGCGAAAAGCAAAGTCTTCTGAGTTTCAGCCGCGACTTTAGACCTGATAAGAGCTTCGTAGTGTCTCGTGACCCGTGACCCAAGTTTAACTGCAAAGCCGCACTGTCGCATCATGTACTCCTCGATATTGTGCGCCTTGATCCTGATGAGAACTCGTCGATCAGTAAACTCGTGCATTTCATCGGCATCCGTAGCATCAATAAGCGTCCAGTCCAAGCATTCGAAGAAGTCTGTAACCGCGGCGAAAGGCTTCGAGGGTTCGCCCTGTATGCGTGTCTCGTAGCACGAGAATTTGAGATGAATATGTGCAAGCGAGAGACCTGCACGGAGGCAATTCCTGGCGAGATTGTTCCAAGACGTAACCATTGGTGCGACTCTGGGAGTTGATACGGTGATACAGCAGTTTATCTTGAAGCTGCACAGGGATGTACAGGACGCCAGTGCAGAGCTCAGACGTTCCAAGAGTTGAGCTTCCTGAAGAACTATAGCAGAGCGAATGGTTCAGATTCTTCAAAACATTGGGAATGAATTGCAGATTTACCTTGAGTAGCCATTTGAACGTCCTGGACAAACTCGCCGAGGGTCGTCTGGAGGTAGAGGCCAGTAAGTTGGTTGTTATGAGCGACCAAAAATTCCGCAAGAGCGTTGGTATGCCGAAGGATGGACAGGGATGCAATGTTAAGTCGTTTCAAAGAGCCAAAATTCATGGCCAGCGCGAATACAGATTCAGCAAAAGGAAGTAGATTGCTCTTCATTGAGAGCGCATGTATGCGCGTCTTCGGTGCGTTGAACACTATACCACTGAGAAAGCCGACGTTGTCCGTTCCGTTAGGATAAATCCCAGATAGACAGAGCATCCCGATAGAAGAGAATAAGGAGAGTACGTTCCAAGAGGATGTTGACGGTGATGAATCAGAACGAGGCGGATCGACGTCGGACAACCGCAGTATTTGCAGCTGAGTTTGACTGGCGGCGGTTATTGGCGGTCTCCTTTTTACGGAAGAAAAACGGGCTTTCTTAAGCTCCAGAGTGCGTAGACATCTCAATTCCCGTATCACGCCCTGAAGGGCCGGTAATTCCAGGGTACCTTGAAGACAGAGTTCGCGTACAGAGCATATAAGCCGAGAAGATGAAGTGGTGGCCGTCCTAAAGTGCTGAAGCCCGGTTTGGATGAAGAATAGCTTTGCCTTCGAAATTACGCCTGCTTTGCGGAGAAAATAGAGGGAGCTGCGTGCACTCCACCAGCGGCATACGAGAGTGCAAGCGTGAAGATCTGCTCTGGGGAGATAGCCAAATATTTGATCCAGCAACTCGGCAGCGATCGTTTGTGCAAGAGTGAAAGTGCTTTCGTCTTGGTTCTACGGGAGAATATTTCAGTTCTGCGGTACGCGGCATATAGCGAGTGTATTGCGCTCACAGTACTGGTTCTAGAAGTACGAGGACGTCCAATAACTGGCAAGCTCCAAGTTTTCATCGTAATATCCGGCTGCTATCTGTTAGTACTGTCTGGCTCGATTAGACATCGCTGAGACATCATCCACTTTCAGACTCACCTTATACCAGCCAGAGAACAAGTTGGTGGTTGAGAGAAAACTCGTGGGTCTGGTAAAGGGTACACGGGTGGGACTTCTTCATGTGTTGGCCTGAGATGTGAACGTTTGAACGCTCATCTCAACTCGGAGCGCCGTGTGACAGATGACGGGAAGGCTTGCAGACTGTGGGAGCGGCGATAACCAGTGACGGAATTAGATACCAGGAGATACGTAGCCGAAATGATCATCTACGCTGCGAATTCGTGAGAACTCCACGAGATCATGGTTCAGAGCAAGGCGAATACCGTTTATGGATGAGCAACACCGACTTGTCACTTGAAGATCCTCTGCTATATGAGATGAGAGCCTAACTAGAAGACGTCAGTTTGGACGAAAGGCAACTGCAGAAGAAATGTATCGTGCGTATTGCCAGCATGCATAATGTCCTAAATATAAGTCAGATCATCACTCACAACGTGAAAGGCGACTGTGACCGTGCCATGGTAACTTGCGCAGTGGGAAACAATCCCACGTCTACCGGCAGGTGATCATCCATGTTTGATAGACCACTTCTTATGCCGAACACAGTGACAAGGACGTGAGTATGCAGTCAGCTGATTGTCAGCAGCAGCAAAGGTACACGAGATTGTCGAGTGCCGAGTGTCGCGACCTTGTCGTCCAACGTCAATAAAGACGTTGTGGTTCAATATCAAGATGCAAACCGAGAAAGCCGCTGCTTGAGAAGTTGAGAAGCTCAGCTTCACATGGCTCCCAATGAGGAAGGTGTAGTATATCAAATTGGCGCTTGCTTTGTATAACCTCGTGTTGAAATTTGAAGGATCTACCGAACCGCTACTCTGTACCCAGCTACATGCTTCGATGAGCGTATCAAAAAAATCCCAGTACCGCCAGTGTGATAATACAATAGCATAAGGTAAAGATGCATCAAGGCGGTAAAACCTTAAGTTGTACGTTCAGAAGAAAATCACATGGTGACACGAAAGTATTTATTACTACTTCGTATGTGCGGTAAGTGAAAGCACTCCTAGCATCCTATCGTAATTCCATCGTAGGGACCTGTGTGATCATCTGCGTCGCTTTCAAATATATTTGGCGTATCGCCTATCTCGCATTCGCCCGATGTGTTGTCTTGTCCACTGCACGCGATCCACGATCCGGACGGGTCATCGATGTGGACTTCGCCAGATGGATGATGGAAACCGAGGAAGCGACCAGGAAGAATGGGAACAGGGTCACGACGATTCGTGATACGAGAGAGTGATAGAGAGGGGTGTGTGTCTATCAAGGTTGCGAATGCTTCGTTCCCAACCTGAGCAGGGCGATGAACAAAATGTTACTTGATTGGAGAGGCTGCGTACCCTTGGCATTCCATACAAAACGGTCTTGAACGTAGTGGATGCTGGAAGGTGAAGGGACAGGTAAAACGAAGATAGAAGCCCGATCGCTCCACCTGCAGATGAGGAACACGTCAGTATACACAACGGCGTCTGAAATGTAAAGATCTCAGATGTAAGTACCTAAGGAGTGGCCAACGACAGTGACGCGATTTACTGAGTATTTGTAAAGCGTGGTGTTCACCGCTGCCAGGACTGCAGATGCGGACCTACAGACTCGGAGTGTCAGGATCCTAGAATGCAACACGGAGACTTGACAAAGCATACTTAGCATGAGCGTCGCGGAATCCTTGGTGGACTTTTACAGATGAGCTTACTCCAGGGAAAAGAGTAGGGTTCAAGAAATCTTGAATAATATCAATATCCTCTAATGCGGGAAGACTGGACGGTTTAATTAGTTCGATGGCCCGAGCAACGGAGAGGAACGCGGGATCGTACACTTTATCGACATCTGTTCCCTGGTGACCGACTATAACCGATTGCAGAGCGGTATCGTAGCCAACATACCCTATAATCATAAAGCCTATTTAGCTGGCATGATCTCACTTGAAAAAGCCTGAGTGGGATACTCACAGAATTGCGTCACGCCGCCGTCTCCTCCTGATGCCACAGCCTGAAATGAAGGATTAGATTCGCAATTAGTGCCACAAGTCCAGGTTAATGTCGTAGACGGCTCGCAGTACGCAGCAGCAGCGTAATACGTGTATGGCCGGAACGCGGAGATCTGATCCTGCGAGAGCGGTGCGACGCCTTGCCGTCTTGTCGGTAGACCAGTGGCAGTATCGAAGCAAGCGAGTATCAAGGATGAAAGGACAGTAAGAGCGAATGAGCGTGCAGCGAGCATTGTGGCACCAGATCGGCAAGGAACACCCAGACCACCGAGGTGAAGCTTTAACTTGAAGCAGGCCCGGGGGGTGCTTAGGGAATCATGTTTCGTGTCCTACTACTTATATGCTGCGGTTGATGCATGTGCTAGAGAGGCTGCGCATGGTCGCTGACAATAATGAGGCAACCGCTTTGGGGAAATGAAAGTGCCAAGGTGGACACAAGGTAAGCATGAGGTTATAAATCATCTCACCTGCGGCTGTTTCGGTTGAGCCGACCACTCGAGTTCAGATTGACGCTCAGATTCCAAGGCAGATCATACGGTGGGGTGGTCACACTGGCATCGTTGAGCGCAGCCAGCCTCGGTAAATCGTTGAAGTTGATCAAAGAGCAGGTAATGATTGGCCGATGATTGATTAACGCAATGTATTCTTGAGGGGTTCTCGCTGCGCACACTGATTGAGATTGAGATGTGTGCAACTTGAGATGCTTGGCACGCACAGCTAGTATTCACAATTATTATATTACAGTAGAGAAGTGTTGAACTCCAACGCTTCCGCCTTAGATAGAACGACGATCGACGCAAGGCAAAGGGGAGATGGGGGCAGACGATTACAGTGAGTCTAATGGCATGCCGACTGACGGATTGGACATCAGCAATGCCGAGAGGAAGCTCTGCACGGTGTTGTGCTGAAGTGCTGTCAAATGCATCCAAAAGGGCAGGATGTGAGCCTATACCGCGACTAAGAGATGTTGATATACGTACCTGACAGCTTCGAATCGCCGTTGATTACGGCAATCCAATCCGCCACCTCACTGACTGTTTGTTCCAGCCAAAACGGATGATTGCATGCCACTAGTTGTCGTTTGTATATTGACGGGTTTCGCATCCGCAGTTGCTCGTTACAGCATACTTGAGCAACTGAGGTTAACATAACCTATACATGACATATCAGTTAAGAACGGCGAATGTTGGATGGGCCGGGGTCGCTCACCGGCAGCAAAGGATCTATATGTCTGAGATGCAAAGGCGGTAACGCGCGAATGTGGTCGACTATTGCCTTGCATGCGTTTACGACTTTCGAAGCGCACTTGATGTCTTCCTCAAACCATGCAAAATACAGTTGCATGACGGCAAGACGGGTAATGCATTGGGTGATTGTTATACTTCGTGTCCATTCCGCCGACTGTAGTGCTTGAGACTCTCTAAGCGTACCGAGGAACAGAGTGAACTTATTGAGGGTCGTTTCTAAGTTGTCGAATTCCCCGTTGTGTACTCTACGAAGAGCGGGATCTAATAGGTGGTATTGAGTTCGTACTATGATGTGAAGACAATTCATGCGAAGACAACCTGCGTACCTGTGGCATATGTAGATGAGAGGAACAACGCTCGGTCCAGCAGCGCGGAAGCTTGTGCACGAAGAGCCANAGGTGGGAAGCTTCGCCGCAGGTTGGAAGGTTTGTACTTCATATAGAAACCTATGGAGAGTTCGACCACTGACGCCGTAGTCCAGCGGGACTGGCCCCTGGCAGAGGAGTCAGATGGTTATAGGCAGGCTATAAATGCGCAACGCACCTCAACGTATTGCTCCACAGCCAAGGGCCATGGCGTATCTACCCAGCCCAACGGACTACAGCCCTCGCCGAGTACACCCGGCTTTCCTAGTACAGTGGCCCACGTCTTGTCGAGAACGTAGACTTGCCAAAATGCACTGATGCGCTCGCCTTCCTCGACACTATCAACCGGTGGGGGTAGAGACAATTCTGCCTCAGAGCTAGGTATAGACCTCATTAACGAAGGATCTGGAACAGGGTTGGAGCGAATCTTATGAAGCCCGTATGTCCAAAGGAGGGATGCTGCGGATGAGATATGTTGCCTGCCTTGAACAAATTTTCCAGAGTACATGAAGTAGGTGGCGAGAAGAGCTTCTGCCTGTACGCAATGAATAACGCTAGGGCGAGAGGGGTCGTCCGATAGAAGGGATGTAGAAAGTAGCTGGACGGCCTTCGAAGCGTACAATTCAGCGTGCTGCTTCAAGTCAGGATTATCTGTGAAAGTAGCGCCCCAAGTGAATATTGCCCATAATATGGGGTTGGCTCTATCCGGAGTAATGATGGGCTGGTGAGCCAGAACGTCATGGGAGGCAGGAGCGACTCGTGAACAGAGCCAATGGAGGAGTCGGTTGGGGTTGAGGAAAAATCCCACGTCGGTGCAATACGGCAGGAAGGCATCAAACCTGTGTGAATGAGGTCAAGTCACCGCCTGTCATATTTAGCGAATACGAGAAGACATACAATGCTTTTGATTCGTTGAACGTAGGCGCGGCATACTCGGAAGGGCCTACCCAGGTTTTTGACGTATACATGTCGGCAATACATATGAGGCGTATAAATAACAACACAACTCACGGGGACTTTGAGAGCCTCTAGGAGACCGCCCGACGACGCCACTGGGCCAATACTGCGCATGACCTACACCTATCGGTGGGGAGCCGCGACCTTCTGGATGCTCGAGTTCTTGTAATCTCGCCTGCAGAGTAGCAACGGTTTCTTCCAGCATTTCTGTCCGGCTCAGCTGATGCTTGTCTGTGTACTCGCAGTCTCGCTCCCTGCCGTAGCGTACGCATTGACTACAGACGGGTCTGGCACAGTCGCATTTCTGGAAGTGACATGGACGGAGATTAATGTCGTAAGCAGCGGTTCCATCAGGGGACAGTGCTCACCAACTTGCGTCTTCTGCAATTGAGACATGCCTTTCCCTTCGGCGCCCTCGTATACGTTGAGGGACCCGGTTGAGGAGGTGTCGGATGTCTGAGACTGTTGTCGCTCGGGGACCCCGGGCTCGACTGCATATCAGCTACAAACTGTGGAGGATGATGAGGGATAAACAAGCGGGAGGCACCGAGGAAGCTTGCGGACCTCGAGCGTTGTTCTTTGAGATTTAAGTACTTCTCAAGGCATTGACCTTTATGCGTCAAAGAGTATCGGATAAAGGGCGGTATCGCATTTTCTGCAGATCTGGGCGTTCAAGTTAAAGTAATGACTAATCTTCGATTGCGATTTTGTGATTTTTACTCACCGACCCCACCATCGGGCTGCTACGCAGAATCAACATGTTGTGTCAATTTTCTAGACAGCAGTGCCTGTCCTATGATCTGTT
>JAXQGX010000110.1:0-20765 GCA_037040455.1 Irpex sp. P115-07
TCGGATATCATGCAAAACAAGGTAGTTATGACCGGCAGCTGGCATATACTATAAGGTATATTTGACTGATTCATAAGGTGCAACGTCCCTACTCTTCCCCTTAACAGGTAGAATACTACGGTCAACGACTCGCGCATCCAGCCCGCCATCTTACCGCCACCCTCGCTGCCTGGGTGGCGAACCAGACTTCCGTCGAACAACAACCGACCGAGACGCCGTCGACGTAGTAGGAGGTCCTTTTCTTACAAATTTCTATCGCAGGATGCATCCTGATGACCAAATCTATATCCTTATGTAAACCGTCTGTCATTCTAAGCTGCGTGTCCATTTAGTTTTGCCATGTTTGCGTCCCAGTTAGCTTCCGGAGGCCGGCAGGGGACACTTGCCCGAAAGCGTTGCCTTTTTCACGTTCTCCTCAGTTCGTGTTTCCTTTCGTCCTTACTCACCTGAAAAACTCGAGCACATGTGCGGCTGATGCGCGGCCGACCTGTGTTCGGGATCAGTGATCTGTGGTTGGCATGCGCATCACACAGATAACTCCGATAGCCTACTCCGTTTTCGAACTCACCTGATGCTGAGCTCCCTAGTACAGCGATGCAAAACTCACGGCCACCAAGCACTCCTTGACGTTCATTACGCGTGCATTGTCCATACACTGCTCCCACCAGCCGGGCCATGGACGGAGCTCGCTACAGTTCCAGCCGTAGCACACAACATCGACGTCGACAAACTCAGAGGCTATTAAGGGCCTTCGAACAACAGGCCCTTCGCGATCAAAGCGATCCCGGAACTCGTATCGACGACAATGTCAATTGTAAGCTGATTTTACGACCCAGGTTATCATGCAATAACCTCGCTTGCTTACAGCACCTGTTGTTGGCTCTGGATCGGACCACAGTGAACTTGGCGATGAACATACCAACTCCATGATCGACTTTCACTTCCTCTTGCGGGAGCTCGCTAGCAAGATAAGTGGATTTCGACCGCGACTGCCTGAGTTGGTTTTCTCGATCGAGCCCTCAAGGACCACACAAGGACAGCAGCCAGAACGAATTGGCCCTCGGCCTGCGCATGAAATATCAACGTTCAATTCCGGCCAATTTTCTCTTCGGCTCGAGAATACCTGCAATAGGGTAGCTCTTCAACACGAGGCATACTTATTCCGGACCATCGGCGGACTTGAGCGAAGTCGAGCACCTTTGCTATCCGAGTCTCAAACACTACGCGCGCGACTGCTTCAACAGCTCTACTCCGAATTGGAGCGGTTGGAAGCGATGAAATGTGACGAATGGAATTTGCGAAGATTACGACCAAGTCCTCAAGACTCTCATTTCTTTGACACTGGTCAGGTTCCCTTACGATTTCTCACCTTGTTTTCTCACTCATACTGTCTCTCATATTTGTAGCGCCTTTCCTCCCTGAGGCCCGTTCTCGCTCGCTCCGTGACCCTAGCTCACGCCTTATTACTTCTTGTAAAGTGATAGCGCTTATATTTCACCTCCTCCTCGGCGCGTCCCATCGACATAGCCGTCTTCTTCTTGTGGCGATGCGATCAATAATACGTCTGACCATGGTCGCCATATCAAATCGGGCAGCCTCTGAGGCAGTACCTACCCCTTCGATCCCCCAAGTATCCCCACCATCGCGCACGCCGTCTTCGATCTCTCCACCTCGCTACGAACCGTGGAGGGAGCTTCCCAAAGATATTCGCTCGGTAGTGAGGGAGTTCAGGCTAGATCCAACGATCAGGACGTTCTCATGCTGTCCATCTTGTTTTGCCCTGCACGACCAAGCACACTGCCCCCCTACCTGTACCCATCAAGAAACGCCTGAAAGTATGCCCTGCGGTGCCAAACTATGGCGTAAGCGCACTATCGCTGGGCGTGAGCATCAGTATCCAGTCCTGGAGTACCACCATCAGCCCCTGAAGAGTTGGCTGGGACGCTTCCTCTGTCGTCCGGGGATCGAAAGCCAGCTTGAGAAGGCCAGTGTTCCGTCTGAATCTCCAGGTGTCTGGACCGACTTCTGGGATGGTACGGCCATACGAAACTTTCGCGGTCCTGCAGGAAACAACACACCGTACATGGACACTTCTACTGCATATCCTCACACACTCCGTCTGGTATTCGCACTCACTGGAGATACCTTTAATCCATTCCAATCTAAACCCGGGAAAGGTTCTGTCTCGACGACTGGCATATACTTGGTTTGCTTAAATCTGCCCCCTCATCTGCGGTATCTGCCGGAGAATGTATACTTCGTTGGCGCGGTACCCGGCAAGCCCTCGCTACAGCAGTTGAACCACTATCTTTCCCTTATCGTCGACGACTTCTTACCGTTTTGGCAGCACGGGGTATTCTTCTCTCGCACCGCCAAACACGATTCCGGACGATGGGTCAACGCAGTGATCATTCCTTTGGTAGCGGATCTACCAGCAGCACGTCAGATGGCGGGTTTAGGCGGCCATAATATGAAGTTCTTCTGCAGCTACTGCTATCTACAGCTTGACGACATGGAAGAGCTCGATATATCTCGTTGGCCTTCGCGAACCTATACAGAGCACCTTAGACATGCCAGGGCGTGGAGAGACGCGCCCAACACTCTTGTGAGAGAGCGTCTCTTTATTCAAACCGGAATTCGCTGGACAGAACTACTCCGTCTTCCCTATTGGATCCCATTCCTCTTCACCGCCTTGGAATCGATGCATAACCACTATCTTGGTCTCGTAGAAGATCACTGTCGTCACACCTGGGGCATGAGCCTTACCGTGGAAGATGGAGAGGGCTTCACACATCCAAATAAAGACGCACCGCCTATGCCAAGCCGGAATATCATGCAGAAGGCTACCCATGACTTACTCAACGGGGCTGACAGACAACTCAGCTTGCATCGAAGGGCAGTGCTTTGGCACTTGTGCTTAGAGCGCGGGCTACGTCGAGCGAGTACGAAAGCGAGGATGGTGAAGGAACTCCTGAATTGGGTGAGTTAGTCACGACAGGTGTTTTGTTCCATGGTTGATGTACATACTAACGTGTGTATCAAACAAGCGTCGTCGCGAACGATTACCTACCAATCCCCCTGAGCGTGAACGTGAAACTGTGGCTATGCAAGGTCAAGATGCCGCCGCTTTCTCCAGCGATGCACATCCCCCTCAACCTCCCTCTCAGCCCACTATTGCTTCCAACGTCTCAATCCGCTCTAGACCCCCCTCTCAGACTGCAATAGCCTCCTCCAGCGATGCACATCCTCTTCCACCTCCCTCTCAGCCTGCTATTGCTTCCTCCAGCATTTCAGCACACCCTCGACCCCCCTCTCCGACTGCGATCGCCTCCTCAAGCGGTGCACATCCTCCTCAACCTCTCTCGCAGGCTGCTATTGCTTCCCCCAGCGCCGCAAGTCGCTCTCGACCATCCGAACCAGATGCAGTATACCCATCGATCGCCCAGCTACCTCCTGAACTCGAGTCCCATCGACTTAACGTGTTCAACGGCGAGCGGCTCCTCGAAGGAGGCTCAACAAGCATCGCTACTATTGTGAGGATCGGAAAACCAGCTTTACATTATTTGTGTCGATTCTACGGGCTTGACACTACGGGCACTAGAGCGGACCTGGCCATGCGCCTGATATCTCAGGTATCTATGCTTGCCAGGTACCATTTGCCCTTCTTGCTGACTTCGTGACACTACAGAGGCACGAGGATCATGCTGGTCCACCATCACAACCGGAGCCAACAGCAACGGAGGTGACTCGCCAGCTTCAAGAAAACAACCATGGGCAGGTAGTACCGCCTGCGCGCGGACTCGCACCCCATATACATCATGGAGTATGTGTCTTCTGTAGTGCGTTAAGCAGCCACATACTCACGGACTTTTTCAACAGCCCCTTCCTCCTCAATCTAACCAAGAACGCCCAACACCTGCCGATGGACTACCTGCGGTGCCACAGTTAGCTATTCAGCCAACTTCCACTCCCCCTGAGAGAGCACGTACAAATGTATTGGGTTCGACGACTCTTGCAACCATTCACGCCGATGCGGAACGTACGGAGCTACCTCCTTGGGTTGCCCCCGGACCGAGAGGGTTTGGGACCACAAAGCGTGGAAAACTCTCCGCCGACCAGTGGAGAACTATATGTACCGTCCATCTCCCAATCACTTTGATCCGCCTCTGGGGAAACTCGTCTTTGCGTAAGAAGGCAATGCTGAAGAATTATATGGATCTCGTCTTCGTTATCAACATAGGGGGCATGCTCGAGACAACTGAGAGCTTCACGCGACAGTACGAAGGAACCATCCTAAGATATCTCCACGAGTTGAAATCCCTATACCCCGAGGCGACCTTCCACCCAAATCATCATCTCGCTGTTCATCTCGGTTCGTTCCTCCGCCTTTTTGGTCCGGTTCACTCGTGGAGGGGTTTTTTCACCGAAAGGTTTAATTACCTTCTCCAGCGTATGAACACGAATATGCTGGTCGGTGAGTGCCCCATCCAAGCTCCTAGTCGTGTTATCTCATATATTTTCCAAGGCCAAATTGAGGGATCGTACATGTTTCAAACGTGCCGTGCTTCAAACCTACTGTCGACACTCAAAGACCACGATTTACAGGAAGATCTCGGCGAAGTAATCGAAGCATATGATCACATTAAACAGGAAGATAGTCGAGGGACCCGGATTTCCGACGACGTTACGCTGCAGCCCAATGATCCACCCACCGCGACTTCGAACCTACGCACGACGCCTGACAACGTCACTACTTCCGAGACTGCTCTTGGCAGGGGGGAATATGAAGCTATCTGCCAGCTCCTCAATCGGAATAGGTCGTCAACCACATATGTCTCTCGCTACCTGTTACAGGAGCTGCCCGAGTTACCTTCCAACCGCGAAATTCTGTGGCACAAGGGGGTGTACTCCAACGAAATCTTTCTGAAAGGCGTAACCTGCAGCACGAGCGGAAAGGGTAGGAACATGCTATTGATGGGAGACGATGAAAACCCCGTACACGCAGCCCGGCTCGAGAAGATAATCACGCACACTCGTCGAACAGGCCCCATGAATATGCAGGAGACTTTCCTCATCGTCCGAAAGCTAATCCCCCTGGAAGTGACTGACATACCGCGCGATCTATATAGACAGTTTGGATGGTGTGGCGGGTTTCTTTGCTACCACAGATACAGCGATACAGTAGAAGCTGTAAAGCCATCGAGCTTCATATGCCACTTCGGTAGGACGCAACTGACTGTCGATGGCATTGCCGAAGAGTGCATGCACGTACTGCCACAAAGTAGAGTAAGTTTCTCTAGAACATCGCGATCGTTCAAATCCTGATTCTTCCAAGCTCCCACTTATAGCACAGCTGCTACCCATGCGAGGGATACCAGGAGGGAGCGTATAATCACGCATTGTTGGAATTTTGGAGAAACAAGAAGATCCGATTGAGTTTCAGCCTGCTTATGCATTTACATAGTCGTAAACTGAAGCTGGGGTTTGGACGGGACATAGTGACCATAATCTACGTTTACCATTACATAAGCTACCACGCGAGAGAACTTTGGGTGCTATTTAAGATGAGTGATGGCTCTATACGATTCAAATCCGCGTTCACAGTCACACACCGACCTCATCCCGATGGATGTCATCTACCGCGACACAGCTGTAGACTTCAAGCCCGATTATGCTACCAACGCCTGGAGGGAGGCTGTTCTCACTATCACTGATGTTGGACATAGCTTGCGTACGGATAGACTGCGGGTTATCTCTCAGCTTGCAGCACTCAGCTCGCTATTTATTTTACAGATCTATTGATGGTGACGACGCGTCCAAACTCGCCGGTCGACCAACCTCCCCGAACCCGTGAAGACCTGCTGGTGAAACTTATCCATCGAGCTTGGGTTTTCAGTATGGACGAGGTAAATACGAAGCCTCGCTAGACCGAGCATGAGTTGATCGTTGATATCGCCTCACGATAGGGCGATCTTGTGTTGTCTTTTGGTTACCCTAGCGACCCTTCCGTGCTCTGGCCGCAGCTGCGTTTCTCAACATCACAGTCAATGTGGCAGGCGGCAGAAGTCATACTTAAATACAGACGAGCAAAGGAGCAGGCAGCGCAGAATGCTAAAAACGGGCGGCTTGTCGTAGCGCAGTTCGTCAGAGAGTTGTGAATAATATTTCATTGAATAGGATGTAATATTGGTGTAATGCCACTGGTTGGAACACTCTTGTCGTCTAGTTCAGCTGCGCGATGGGGTTAGCCAACTATGGTCTGGATCAGGTAGCGTATATCTCACCCGTCGCATGATTTCAGCTTTCTTTCTCTCGAGCTCGTCAACGAGCCACGCATTTTGTATGCTTCGAGTAGCTATGTGTTCATAATATGCCCGGAGACCATCTCTCTCCTCCTCTATCGCGGCGACTTGCGTGGAGATTGCATTGACTTGTAGCTGTGTGGCTCGTCGCTCACTACTCAGCGCCTCCAGGCGATGATCCTGAGCAGAGGTGATATATTCGGGTAACCGGCCAGCGGAAGCCTGCTCGGCCGCACTTCTGACCGAGTCTGCAATGAGAGAGGTGGCACCTCCAAGCATGTAGATTGCTTACCCTGGCTCGGGGTCCATGTAATCGATAAAAACCCGCTGTACGTCTACCTTCTGGAATTCGGTCTCACAGAGTGGACACAACGCGGTATTTGCGGTTACTTCCGAGACTCTGATGCGATCCTCGATGCAGACCGAATGGAAGACGTGTCCTTGAGGGTGGCAGGTGCAGATATGAGCCAGATAATCATGCTACAGATATCCACAGACGTACCACAAGGAATTTTGCACAAATTATCGCTGCCCTGGTCAGGATCAATCGCAGACGTGCATATGCGGCATACCACGGTGTAGAAGGGAGCGGCTGGCGTGGATGCTGCGGCTGGCGTGGATGCTGCGGCTGGCGTGGCTGCTGTGGCTGGCGTGGATGCTGCGGCCGGAACGGGGGCCGTGATCCTGCGAGTTGAGGGAAGGGTGGATTCTTGGGGCATAGTTCAGAGAGTAGGGCGTACGGTGATGCTGCTGCAATGGAACAGCTGATACAGGCCCATCGATCGTGAGCTCGGTGGTATTTAAAGCTAGCTGGCTGCGGTAGTTTGAAGAAAAGACGAAGTCCTGCAGCTGCAGACAGCCACCGAAATGAAAACGACCGAATGGTACGCCCCGCAAACAAGGTATCAATAATATCTTTACTTACCGTTCTAGACTTCCTCGTGTGAAATGGGCGTTTATGTGATGATGCTTGCCTCGCTAAACTGGTTTTGACCATATCGTGCCCACATCGAGGTCCACTAATGTCCTCAGCACATGCTAGCACATGGTGCTGGGCAATGGAGTAGTTCTGGGGCGGCGTACAAGCGCCACAATCCCGCTGTTATCCTGCTTCTCTCTATGCGTTTAGTATGGACAAGCAACTGGAAGGGACAAATATGTAGAGTAAGAGGGAGGGAACTCACAGTGTATGACTAGATACTCACCAGTACTGGTGGACACCATCCGTCACAGTGTGCGACGCCGAGAGCAGCCCTTTTCCTGATGATAGACAGACGCGCGTGCACGTGGTCGTCGTGTACAAGCTGTGACTGCTACATGTCACACATTACACGCTTCGTCCTCGCACTTTGAAAGCGTTTCATTCAATATTCTACCAACTTGTGGCCGCAGACAATATCGTTCTTTGTGTACGACAATGACCTTAGAACGATGAACGCATGTAGCGTGTCGAGGGCAGGTGTACATTGCTTCAAGTACGTCGCTTGCTCTGTCTCCTTACTTCTCATCTCCTTCTACCCCCGTTTTCACAGCCTACGCAATGCGCCCTAAATGTCCCATATGCCTCCAAGAAGTTACGCCAGAGATGCCTTTGGCTTGTTTACCCTGCGGCGAGTTACCATCCCTCTCTGTTGGGTGCAAACAGATTCTAACCAACCGACAGGCCATAGTTACTGTCTCTCGTGCTCTCACGAACTGGCCACTACCATTATAGAACCGGAATACAGGGGCCCGGGACGTTGCGTCTATGTTTGTAAACCCGAGCCTGTTCGCCCTCGTGACTTCACCGAGTTCCGCCCGTCATTATGCCTCTCCAACGTCCGAGAAATCGAGGGAGTTACAATATGGAGGCAAGCTCTAGTGTGCTCTCCTGTTATCTCCGCCGTAGCTTACCACTCTCTCTCACAGAGGTCATCACGCCCCCAGAATGGCCCTCCGTAATGGGGAAGATGAAACCAAGCGACTGACGAAGGCCATATTCGGCAATATCTTCGCAATACGTGCAGGAAAGCTCAAGCTACGCCAGGTCAGGAGCGAGATCCAGGTGTTGGAAACGGAGATCAAAGACACGCAGTTCGTCTATTATCAGAACATGGATAAACTATACGCACTGCAGGCTGAGTTGCACGCTTTGGAACAACGGGTAAGCTTCCGCGCTAACCTTATTCGTCTACTGATAGAGCCTTTGCGTCCCCGTAGGGCACTCGTCAGATCCCCTCGAATGTCATCGCTACGATAGGTTCGTGGCTTGCGTCGAGACTCTCGCATAAACTGAAGCTGATCATAGCTGCGCCCTCCAATCAAAACGACATGGCCGTCGTTCTTTCTAGAAGACGTGCTTCTGGACACACCTCGCGCAGGCGTCAGCGGTCTACTGCTGAGCCCGAATTCGTTCAGGGCTCATCATCGGGAACAACGGTGAGATATTCCTTAGGCCAAGCCATTCATCGCGACCATGAGGCTGACTTCCCTGTAGAAGAGAATTAAGGGATGATCTGAGCCCGAGACGCGATCTCCCCCGAGTAATCGGTTTACTCATTCCCGTTGTAGCGATGTTGATCTTATCTGTCTATACCAACTAAGCCCTCTCCTACCTGCCATGTAATCTCCATCACGAATTATCTATGTTGACATCTCGGACCACAATGATGGTGCAGCGTTTCTTGAAACGGGACATGATGAAGAAGTATAGAGTACACTCTTTGCTGTGAACTCCCACTCACTGCGAGGCAATAACCCCATATCCCCCCATAGCTGAACCTCTGGTCTTGAGGACTGCGACAGGAAAAGGTCCTTGACCCTCGTACGTCAGGGGCTTAATAGGATTCTCGCTGACAGCATCATCACAGGTATAACGACATTCGATACTACTATCCAACTCGAAGGATCGACTATCAGAAATTGGTACGCACTCGTCTTTGTACCCCGAAGACAGCTGCTTACTTGTGCTTACAGCGGTGAACTTTAGGAGGCACTAAAGAAGACTCCAACTCCTATAACATACTCTCGCGTGGTTCCATGTCCACCTCGATGCCATCCGTTCACCAAACTTTTAGTACCCTCAGCGGAGCTTACTCCATATTGCTGCTACCTCAGAGTGTTTCCTCGCCTTTCACATTCTCCCAATTCGACGAAATCCTCTCTCAGAGTAGGCGAACAATGCTCTACGGCGCCGTTCTTGGCAACCCAGACGGGTCCCTCACTCCAATGGGCCCGTTTCAGAGTGTGGTCCCGTTATCGTCGGGCCGTGCCAGTGACATTACACTAGAACAGCTACGCATATCCTCCCCACCTCACCAGCCTCCAAGCGCGTCTGTAGCTCTAAGGAACTCTACCAGCACTGCTCGAACCACGCGTGCTCAGAGTGTGTCTGCTGCCACATCCAGCCCCCCACTCCGTGTAACTTCGGCCTCCCCAGGACGCCCTCACAGTCGGTCACGTACTCCCCAGCCACCGACTATCCTCCCCGGCAGCGAGAATCTCGACCCTAAGTACGAGCAGAGACCCATTCGCAGCAGCGCAGGATCTGGGAATGCCGGCGGGTATACGGCTTGGTATCGCACAGAGGCACCATATGCCCTCAACGCACCACGACCGACTCCCAAGAACCCGGAGCTTGGTACTGTGTATATCCACACTGATACATCCACGATGACCAGGCAGATATGGGTTTCGATGCAAGGTTCGCAGTGGCATAACGTCCAAAAAGGCGCTACGATAGTCCATCCCCGATTCCCTGACCGTTACCTTTGGATACACGAGAACGGGCTGCCGACTTGGGTAGTCAAATCAACGTACAAGAGTTATGTAGCTAAGCACGCATAGAGTGTCGTATTGAGAGATGTGGTAGTAAATACTTACTTTGGTCGGTACACATACACCATGTATCATTTGCTGGGGCCCCAATCTGCACGCCATCATGACTCTGCTACGATACGGTACCGCCATAGATGAATTTGGAATGTATTGGTTTGGCATATACTTTATTATCCTTGAGATCATCTATTCTCGTCACCATATCTCGCCACTAGCGTGTTTTATCACTGAGTAAGGTATCATGCGGCGCCGGCGTGAGCGTAACGGAACATGAGGTTGCGACCGTGACAGAATAGGTCTCAAGCAAGCTATGTAAGGACATCACGCTCTACACCAGCGTTGCTTATCTAGCGGGATGAATGAGGGTTTGAGACCTCAGCGATTGACGCAATACATTTCTTTGTTTATTTCTCGCCAACATAGACGGTTACAGCTGTGCCAACATCAGCACGAACTTGACATCCTACAAGATAAAAGAATGGTATGGGCATCCTCCCGCTGGATTCTAGTCTTCATCTATCGCCTCAGACGTAACCTGGGTGTGAATCACGACGGGAAAGAGGGAACGAGCATTTCGATTGTCGAAACCCTCTGTGCCCACTACGAGAGGGGGTATTTGATCAACGGAGGGCGCATCGAAAACGGAGTAAGGAATCCTATCAGGTCTGCGATACTGTCAGAATGTGGCGATCATATTGCTCGCGAAACGATTCACTCATCAATGCAGTCTGAAGCAATTATCTTCACTTCATCACGTGCTATATATTCGGCCGACTCCTCGTAAAATTGACGATTATCACTGATAATAAGATCAATAAGGTCCAAGGATTGAAGCAAATCACGCACAGCTCAGACATGGTATGGTTAAGTTCCCTGAAGCGGCTTGAGAAGATGGACGTGTGTACTACGTCCATTGCTTTCACAATCGCATTCCGAATCTCTTGAACGGCGCGGGCTACATAGTCGAATCCTGTAGCAAACTCCCAAACTTCGTTCGTATTGCTGAAGCGCAAGCTATGAAAGCTTTCAGGACATCCCCACTTGACCTGATGAAAAGCCTTCGGTTTCAATGATCAGCGTGCCATCTGTCAATGATAAAAAGGAGACATGCTCACCTCTTCGATGTTCAGCTTCCAATCCGTCCTAAAGTCCTCGTCGTATACAATATGACGATACGCCTCGCTATCAGAGACGAGTGGACCGACAAAAACTTGTAGAATATCTAGACAACGGTTAAACCACATGCACCCTAATAGAGTAACGTGTGTTTCTTACAACGGTAGGGGGCCACTTGCGCAATCGCTACCTGCGCACGGTGATATTTGTTGTTGGGGCCTTCGTAATGCGCTTTAGAACTCTTGTAGACAATTAAGATCGGGTGGGTTCTGGCATGTGTCGGGCGAGAGGTGAGGAAAGGGTGAGTCGGAGTGGGCGTACGACGAGCACGGGTAGATGATGCCATAGTGCTGAGACACAGAGGCATTTCAGGGTTTGGACTTTATATCCTCTGTACGAGCCGCAGAACGTTCATATACCTGATCAGGAAGGCCACATCCGAGACTTCGAGCAACGTTAACGTACTTATCGCTACGTGTACTGCCAGATACAAGAGTAGGGCTTGCGCCGATTTGCGGGCAGAGCTACCGGCCGCGGTCATCCTCTCAAGCGTTTTTTTTTTGATGCGTGTGG
The DNA here is from genome assembly GCA_037040455.1 of Irpex sp. P115-07. Classification (NCBI taxonomy): domain Eukaryota; kingdom Fungi; phylum Basidiomycota; class Agaricomycetes; order Polyporales; family Irpicaceae; genus Irpex; species Irpex sp. P115-07. The sequence continues at coordinate 11,808 of JAXQGX010000110.1, forward strand.
GCCATTGATGTAAGATAACGTGCCATCCTCATAGGCCCTCTTTGCTAGATAAGGAAGAGTGAGTAGCATTATTTGGCGCCTGCGCGCTCGAACTGGGGCTGAGAAGCTTCTGAGTTTGAATCATTCAGCTTGCCCGGGATAAACGTTAACTAAACTTGAAGGCGTACTGCATACGCGTGGTCTGAGTATAAATACATGACACCTGAGAACGTTAGTGTTCCTCTTAATCTCGTTCTCCGCAGATCTTCCATGGCAGAATCGCAGCACCCTCTCCAAGAAACTGATGATCCTCACTCAGACAATGGTTCTTTCCTCGGTCTGTCCCTTGGAGCTCATACGACAGGTATGGCCTATCCTCCGCTAATATGGAAGTGTCTCACCGTAAAATGCACAGGAAACCTGTTGGACGCGCAGAGTCCCGGGGGGGACGGTCATATAGGTGGAGCGTCAGATCAAGAATCTCCTCACATGCGAAGTGGACCAGCAGGTTAGCGAGAATCAACTTGGCTTGTGGACGGATATTAATGCCGTTCTATTAGGTTCGGATCATAACTCGTTCACATATCACGTCGAACGCCACGCCGGCCCTTTCGCATACTCATCCCAACGCCCAATATTCCACCCTGCTTCGAGACATACAGGCCCTGAGAGAACGTAGGTCCATCGCAATAGACGCAGAATGATGTACTGATATTCATTGCAATACTACGTCAGATACGAGGCAGTCTCCAATGTTGCCATGGGCAAGCGAAGGCTACGGAATGACCATTACAACTATTATCGTACCTCTCATCTGCACGATCTGAATTCACCTCCTTTCTCCCCTGAAAAGCGCTCCGATAGCTTTGGAAGCAACCCATCCTCAGAATTACATCGATCTGGCTCAATTGTCTCGCGGGCGTATCCGTCCGACCTAAGCATGGACGACGAAGAGGAGGAAGATGCTCTGGAATCTCTATCGGGAATGTCTCTGGCAGACTCCGTAAGTGCAACGATTTTCCATCGTCATTAACTAAACAGGTTTTTGGTCCACTATAGCAGCGAGTTGGGATAAGCAGAGTTCACACGACCCCCCCTCAGTCCAGCATATCTGCTGATAACACAGGCTTAGGTGAAATAGTCTTGCCCTCAATCGTCAACGCACGGTATCCTGTGCAGGGCCGTTTATCTGTTTCCCCTCATCGCAGAATTGTACGTATCCTTTACATCGTTTAGGTTCCCCATTGATTAGAAATGCCAGATGTTGCCTCGTTCACGCTCTAACAGTGCAAGCACTACAGGCTCTGTCGCTTACGACAGAGAACCATCTAGGAGCCTGTCTCCTCGTAGAATTCTGCGAAGCTCAGTGAGTTATTGGGGTGTCTTTTGTTATGTCTCCGTAAAACAATGCTGATTATACGCGACAGTCACCCTCCCCCGTGCCGTCCAGGTCCATGGACTTAGGTAGTTACCGAGGATCGCCAGTACTACATCCTGAAGACCCACGGGATGATGCTCGCAGCGAATCTCCCTTTCAGCTCCGTTCAATGGTGCATCGCTCTTCCCCACGGTCTGCTGATCGTGTGGCTCCACCTGTTCCAGCCCAGGTGAACGCTCGAAATGACCACGAACCCTCACCACCGGACCTCGATACTCTCGCTTTCATCGATGCCTCGTCGGGAACAAGCGTGCACCCTGGGTCCAGCGCAATCCTAGCTACCACTTCTGCAGTGCCGAGAGAGTCCATTGAAATAGTAACAACGCATCCACTATTGGTACGTCCGCGCAGCTTGAACTTATGGTCTGTGGTGATCATTACTCTTTATCTCAGGATACAGGTAGTAGCTCAGCAATGCCGGTAAGTTGCAAGTATTTGGCAGTCAGTCAAAAGGTTCATACACTGCGTAGCAGGCAGCAAACAATGAACGCGAGAATCACATGGATGTAGATCTTGACCATTCATCGGTACGCCCCAAATCTCAATATAAGACGACACATAATCAGCGTACTTCAGCAGACCATCTTTACCACTTCAAACCCAGCTTCTGGTATGCACCAGTTGGGAGGGGAAAGCGGTACGTGAAGAAACGAGAAGTACGTAAAACCTTCGATTGACGGCCCTCTATAGGTGACACTGCATTGCGGACGCTTTCCCCCCTATATCGGGCCCCACCGGGAAGCAGTGATAGAAATACACCGCATCTGACGAGTTCTGCATGGCCATCTGTGCGCGCACGACAAGAAGAAGCTGTTACCGCGGACTCTCGGTTTTCTGGCCTCGATAGGTCTCCCAGCCCTCTCACATCTCGTTCTCCGAGGCTACGTCGATCCAATAGCCCTCATCTATCTTCACGCCATGTACAACCTACCAGCTCTCAGCAACCCTCCGGCGGTGCTCGCACTTCTGTGCCGATGGGCAGCCTAAACCCGTCAAGCCGATCGTCCCAGTCATCCACCCCATTTACCACGCCAAACGCGTTTCCTCTAACTCCCGGAATCATTGTACAATCCTCACCTGTGTCGGATCGCATCGATGTGAGGCAGGATTCCTTGTCTGTGTACGTGAAATACGCTCATGTGCTTTCTTTTCAGGAACATTCGAGCAGATATATGAATGTGCTGCGGTCTCCAAATCCATTGAGCCTTGGTCATAGATCCCGGAATGCACCATCTCCACTAGCCTTGCATGTTACACCCACCTCGCCTCCAAGAAATTCACCTGTCCCTGATCGCATGGCAGGACGTGAGTCAGCGGCAAACGAGTACGAGGGTCAAGTACAGCCAACTATTGCGGTGATTCCACCTACCGCTTCCATCGCGCCAACAGATGGTACTTGGCCTTCGGCATCGAATGGACTGAACACCTCAAGTCGCCATGCTATGGACGTCGATTTCTTCCAGGATACGGGTACAAGTATAGGCGCACAACACGAAACAGCTGAAACGCAATATCCACTCCCTTCCTACGTTTTCCCGCAGTTACGCCCGTCACAGGCATATAGTCCTAGAACGGACGCAACATCTGGTGTCCCCCCGAATGGTGCCATCAACCCCACCGAACTCCGTGCAGGCAACCTACAGACCGCCGTGACATCGAGCGTCCATGTTCCCCGCCACACGGAACCCTCTCATGCACAGAATCCTTCTTTCCACTTCTTGGATGAGATGCAAATTCGCTTGCGTGGCCCCCCGGTGTCCCAGTTGACTACCGTCGAGCGAACCTCAGCCACAGCCGACCCGCAACCACCCCCTGCTCCAGTCTATCGCAATCCTGCACCTGTCCCCGCCCCTGCCCCCGCCCCTGCCCCCGCCCCTGCACCTGCCCCCGCCCCTGCACATGCCCCCGCCCCCGCCCCTGCACATGCCCCCGCCCCCGCCCCTGCACCTGCACCTGCACCTACACCTGCCCCTGCACCTGCACCTGCACCTACACCTGCCCCTGCACCTGCCCCAGCCCCAGCCCCTGCCCCAGCCCCTGCCCCAGCCCCAGCCCCAGCCGCACCCCCTGCCATACAGGCTCTCGCCAACGGCCAGGCCAGGATTGGACGAACCTCCACACGTAGTACGTTGATGCCTTTTAAATCTGGTAAGCGGAACAAGGGAAGACACTCATTGATGAATAGATGTGCCCGGTGAACATCGCTCCGACGAGCGAAATGCGCTATCGGTGAGTGTCATAGGACTTAGTATCAACGTGTGCAAGCTTTATTTACGGGTTGTGCAGGATGCTGTACGTGAACATTGTCGTCTACTTATGGGACGAGAAAACAAGGAAGCTGGATTTGTCCTAGATCTCATACCGCATCCCACCGAAGTCAACAGTTATAACCCCGCTGCTGGTCGCGCAGTTACTACCGCTGAGTGGCGAGTTGACCTCAACGGCACGCCGAGATCACCCTGGAACTACTCGTGCTGGCGTGTATTCTATTTCAGCTTTCTTCAGGCTTATCGTCAGTACACCCCTGCGGCTGAAAAGGATATCGAATCTGCGTTCTTCAATCATTTGCGTTACCTCCAGAACCAGTGGAAAGCGCTCAGCGGGCAAGTCTCACGGGTACCTACTAACACTCTTAGTTTGCGTGGCAGATCAGAGAGAAAACGCACGGTATGTAGCAGACTTCTTTTGTGGCCTGTGTATGGTCATACGGCTGCTCAGATCAATATTCTACAGATCTTGCTTCGCCGCGTAACAGCTGCTCAAGACGATCAAGATACCGTGCAACACGTCGGTATGCTTCAGCAGCTCGGCACCGATGGGATGAGCAGTGATGAATCCGACGTTGAGAATGGTGTCCGCATATTTAGGATCAAAAAGGTACCGTGGCGGCATCCCCGACTTACATTCTGGTTGCGCGCATTTGATGCACTCCATCGCAAGTCACGGTATGGGACGGTTGATCCAAGGCTTCGGGGTGCTCCCCCACGCGAGCGGGTTGACTCTGGTCTTATCTCTGAGAGGCTGCGCGTACCTTCCGGTCTCCCAGAGAATGCATATGATGAGGTATTTCTCCGCAACCTACCTACGTGGATGCGTCAGGATTTAGCTCCCGCACCCGCATATGACTTCAGTCATTCCGACCGAGTTCAGCAGTGAGTTCATCATCAGCTTTTGTGTGATTCAACCGAGTGACTCCCAGGGATAGGATCGTTTTATCGTACAGTGGTCATCATAGGGTTTAGTGGGCTTGTCCTATGAACCGATGTGGGTGGTGTCACAAGATATTGCAGAGGGAGAGCGCCACGACTGATCGGGATAATATTACTATTTTAATTGCGAAATACGGTTTATCGTCATGTATGTAAGTATAAGCATGAGCTGGCTCGTGATTCTGGTACTCAGCGAAATCAGTCTCGATACCATGCAGAAACAAGACTAGCATTGGCTTCAGTTTTCGAACACTGAGCGATAGGCACATTTTCATCGGCGACTACACCACGTGACGGGATTTAACGTAATGTTGAACGTTGAACGTTGAACAGCCGCTCGTGACTTGCACTCATTCTCGTTCCCTCGTGTCTGCTTCGCTGGCCCTACCGCCTTTCGGGTGAAAAGGTCTCTCGCCTTTTACTTAAGCTGGAACTTTGGCCGGCGCAGAAAATGGAACATAACGATGCATTTTGTTTGTAATGCTATCTTCAAGGAGAAAAAGAACACAGAAGGTGCAGTAATTTGAAACTCGATGAGGCCCACTCACTGATTCTGCACGGTCAAGTCGCGTTGAATCTGCGTCTGAGAAGCCAAATCAGAAGCTTACTGGCCCGCTGAATCTCTCAAGATATCCCAAGAGTTACTACTGTGACCCTTGCCGTCTAGGCCCTTAGGGATCAGAAATTGGTGTGGGTGCATCTCCTCACAACTTACAGTTGTGAGCAAGCTCTCGGTAGGGTATAAGGATGTCTAGGTGAGCGTGTTGTTAAATATCTATGCTACTTGTTCCAAACCAGACTACGGTTTCTAGTGACTACCGACTTCATTCTCAACACGCTCAATCGACTCAACGATGCATCACTTGTGACGATGTACTTTGTGCTCCTTCTAATGTACACTTCCCTTGCTCTTGTCGGCGTCCCATTTCTGCCCCTGTTCTCTTCGCGCTCGTGTCTGCTCATGGAAAGCGTGTGTGTGCGGTCTTATCGACGTTTCGCCTAACTTCGAAAGTCTAAGCTTCGGGAGATCTCTGCTGGATGCTCGGCCCATCGTAGTGTATAGTCATGTAGCCTGCTTATGAGATCCGCTCAGTATACGTACGACTCGTGCCAGTCCGACCATCAGTCTTCATAAGTATTAAGAATATTCAAACACCTAGGTGAAAGCGCGTAATCAGGCCATGCGTGCGTCAAGCTGCGTAAGCGGCTTTACCCGAATCGTGGAGGGTTGGCTGAGAGAGGCCGACTCAAACCCACCACACTCAATATGTTTGCTGAGAGTCCGGAACAAAAACTCAACGCCAATCGCCCCATACCCTGATGTGCTACCATCCAGCTTTTGCCATCTCCAAAATGAGCAGTACTATCAGCGAGACAGTGCAAGTAAGTGTACGTTGTGCATACAAGTAATCGCGAGACTTACTTAATGGGGTACAGCACAACGAACTTCCCACAAGAGACTTCTGCAGAATGCAGTAGGACAAGCGGTCAGGCCTTCATACTGCCGTCGCTCTAAGATAACGAAGGGTTCTGGGATTTTTAGGGGTTCATTGACGCAGTCATCAGGACGCGACCTCGATGTGCTTGGTGAAGCGTGGTGCCGGCCGCTGAAGATAACCTTGTCTGTAAGAGGTACGTGCTATAATATAGCATCTCTGGTTATATTCTCACGTATATATAGTCTATACACAAGGATTCCCGTACTGACCTGTCAATACGACATCAAGCCTCCTCCTACGTGTAATCTATCCATCCGTGAACCCAATCGAGGCCCGTCTCAGCTTCCGCTCGAAAGTTATGCCACATGACAGTCTCTCATTCCCCGACGATCCGAGGCGCAGTCATCGCCTATGGGCTATTCCACGAGATGATGGCTGTCTTGTGAGCGGGAGACCCCGGCAGCTACCGTGGAAGGCCCGTTTCCCCTCTCCCGTCCCATGCCAAGGGTTGCTGCCATATTCTCAAGGTGTGGATCAAGATTGGCCTGGTTTCAAATGTTCAATCTGGTTAATACGCTTGCCTACCCTGTCTTCTTAGACTGGTTGCGAAATACTAGACAGCGCCACTGGAATTCGGTACGAGGGCCACCAGGCGAAGAATTTCAGAACATAGATATGTATGTGCGAATACGTGATACCTATAAGCAACATAACCGCTTATATCATATTTAGACTTCATTTAGGAACGACTCAAGTGTTCAGGGTGGAGAGAAGCATAGTGTTAGTGTTAGCCCCCGTTTCAAGGCCGCTTTTGATGGTGCGCCACATGAATTTATCTTATGCCCGTGTCTGACGAAGTTTAGATATTCTCCTGTTTGTTATCAATAGACTTTTTTTGCCACGTCTTACAACATAATGCTATTCCCCGAAATCGCGTGCCCTCCCAGAAAGATTTGATGGTTCATACCACACCTATTGGCCCGCGTGTAAGCGGCCCCCTACCTACGCTTCAGCACAACGTTGCCCGACTGGGTACCCTCTGTCTGAACTGCCAGTGGCCGCACTGGCGTGCTTTTCTGGCCGTGACGATCCAGCCACAACACTCGGCCAGCAATGCAAATTGCCACAGTCACCTGCCACCTTTGGATGCGCACCGCTAATAAGTTCTCTAGCCACTTCTCTTCCGTTACCTTTTGACGAGAGTAAGACAACAAGGCTATTCAAGGAATTCAAAATAAGACATTATATCATGACTAGTATGCGTGAGTGCTTATAGTATCGTGAATTTCCTATAACGCATCCTGATCCCACTGTCACACAGAGAAACGGCGTTATATAGAACCATCATTCCGGTCGTAATCGTACTGTTATGGATGTCACAGCCTTACCGTGAGACGAGCCTCTATAAAATCCTGCCCAGACAAGCCGTACTCGGGCAACACACCCAACGACAAGACCTCCAGCAACTCGAATCAGTTTCGGAGTGGGAGAAACTGGAACGTATGAATAAGCATAGAAAATTGACCTAATTCAAGGTTCATACCCGCGAGATCGTACATAGCTAATGATTCAAAGAACGGGGCCGCGCAGCGCTTGACTCCGTGTGTGCGCCCACAACCATCGCAGGCACAAACAACGCAGCACAAACGCTAGTCGCTACCTCACGACCTCACTGTCTCATCCTCGTACCACAACCACCAGCAACAGCTCCCACACTTCCCCCACCTCGATCATCACAGAGCCGTTCAAGAAGGATGAGCGAGAACGTTTTGGTGAGTTTTAAATCTCACCTCCTAGCTAGGTCGCTGCTTACAAGACAGCTCAGCGCGAATTGAGCGTCGTTCACGTCGGCCTTAGCACCTCCAGCCATATAGACCAGCAAGTCGTCGTTCACGTTGAAAACCTGGCCGTGTTGGGGAGCAGGGTAGAGAACAGGGAGCAGATGGTCGCGAGTCGCGTTGAGGTGGTGCAGGGGGCTTCGATGGTGAGTGCTGTTCAATCTTACACGCGAGCCCACTGACGGTGACATCGCATAGGCGAATAATTCCATCGCTCAGGCTCTCCAGGTTCATCAACAGAACGCAACAACCACCCAACTCATCTGCGTCGTGCGGACCTCGCAGGCTGCGGCAGACGACGCTATGGACACTAGTGCAGATCCCGAGCCCGCCGCGGACGACGACGCTATGGACGTTAATTGAAAATAACTCATAGCGATCTCAACGGTGATATTCAGACACGTCAATAAGGAGGTGGAATGATGCTTGGGGCAAGGTTTGGAAGGGGAAGTGCGGGGCCTTTGGGTGACGGAAGGGAGAATTTTTGACGGTGACTTCGTCATGTTAAAGTGCGCGCTGCTCATTCTATAGTCAATGATTAGTTACTGTTTGGATACATTCAACGACGTCTGTGAGTCGCGACATTGAGATGCGCTCAGGTAAGTAGGTTGCACAACGGCTACAATAGGCAATTCCCTTGTGGCGCCCGGCTTGTTCTCGGCAACTCCCAGAGCCGACCACGCGTGCGTGAATTCAACTTGTTGATGACGAGTACCCAAGTTCTCAAGTGCCCACCCTTGGCGATAGTTGATTATGGCTGCCACGGTCCTTTTTGATTCGCATACTTGTGACCACATCACACTGGGTGAGCCTAAGCAACCTTATACCGTCAGCCCTATGTTGACTGTTCTTCTGACCGACGCAGATCATACGGAGCGTGACATCATTTCTTCATCACTCTGCTCGATAAACATATTCTGGATTAATCTAATATGTGACGCTCGACGGGAGCGGTCACCGAGCTGGAGAGTCGACCGTGAGTCGTCCGGCGGACGCCAGGAACCAGAGGTGTTGATTCAGTTAGTTTGCCTGTTAAGGCAAGATCGTCGTGCGTC
>JAXQGX010000111.1:0-24899 GCA_037040455.1 Irpex sp. P115-07
CCATCAGAATCAGCGATAAGGATATGCTGGCTAGACGATGCGCCTCCAAGCGCTTCGATCTTCGCAATAGCAGCATGTGCGGACTCACTCTCCAGTGCAATGCGAAGTAGGAGATGGATCGGCAGGAGGTGTGTATCAATAGGTCTAGCACGGATGGCGTTCAGGCACACGCCGACGGAAGAGGAATTGAAGCCGATCTTTCCAACGATGCCTGGCTATCATCATATAAGCTTCATTGTGCGGCATCGCAACTTTTGCCAATAAATTTAGACGCACCTCAATAACCATCCAGATAGTTGGTTTGCCCTGCTGGTGTATCGCAGCCAGTGCAAGGTTCTTGCCCACGCTCGTCCGCCAGTCCCAGTTCTGCGCCAGGATTTGCTTATTTTCGAGCTTCCAGGAGAGAGCAGTGCATCCGTCATCCCACTGGCCTAGAGCGATCTCGCTGCGTGCGTTCAAGGCGACAATATCTATGATATCGACCTCTGGAGTGCCTACCCCGTCCGCGATCCCTCGTATCTCTTCTAGGAGGTCTGGTGCGAGCCTTCCGATCGTCTCATGGTACTCGCTCGCGACTGAACGGACCTGTTGCCAATCGAACTTGCAATTGGTTTGAAAGATGTCTCGGTAAATTTCCAGCTGGCTGAGAATTTGGGTACGTAGGAATGACCCGTGAGCCCGACCTATCTGTGGGGGATGCCAGAATGTAAATCGCATCAGTATCGCCCAAGAGATTGTGAGTGGTAGTATCAGACTTACGCTGTAAGGCGTGCCTCTGAGATCAACTTTTGGAAGGTGCTGTATGATGGTTCGTCGATCGCCCATAGTTAGCCAGATGCCTTGTCGGCCGTCGGGAGTTGGGTAAGGTGCTTGTGGTTGATAGAATCATGTAGAGGGGCGTGAGACTCACCGAGATATGCAGCCGTGCGGCGCATGCTTGCACTAATGGCCGAAAGATTCCCATACGCCACTCACAATGTATGTATCTCATGATCTTTTCGTCCTACAAATCCGAACCATTAAAGCTTTCTAAACAGGCCTCAAGATATGCGAAGTTACAGTATGCTTATTCATTGCATTTTGGACGTGAAATCATGGCATGGATCTGGAGCATACATATTCTCTGCATCTAGAGGTGCTTATGCTGAGTCTTGCATCACAAGCTTCAAAACAGCTTTACTGTACACATTGTGACGAATTGTGAGATGCAAGTGGATAGATAATATGTATGTACGCAACTCACGACCCAGGCCCCTATACGCATTTGCTATTCCTCTGGGACGATTTGCTCTATCCCACGCTATCCAACACGTCTTTCATTACAAGGTCGTTGCACTCTTAGCGGCCTCGTAATTGATGTGGACCCCATCCTTCCGGGTATTCGGAATGGAGATAAGCTTCGGTATATCAGCTGGCTTTTTGGTAGTGAATTCGCCCCTGAGGCCTGACGGCGTACGAGAGCACAGGTGACCGCGCTACTAGTACAGGCTGGTCTCGTCGAGGGCAGCTCACGGGACTGTAGGACGAGTAGGACAATCGGAAAGTTGTCTAAATGTCAATTTCATACGAAGGCCTGCCTTTTGCGTGGCAGTCCCTAACATCTTCCACGTTTTGAATTCGCGTCGGAAACTTACTTACTGAGGTAAATTGCGGCTTAAGTGCGATCAACAGGCACTGCCCATAGTACTGATACCGAGCTCAATTTAAACTGCGAGAACATCTGTTGCCCCTTGCACGGCGATAACATGACGAATGCTGAACAGATCTTGAATGCTTGTATTGAGAAATTTGCGACAATCGGATGTTGTTTCGGTGGTGTTAGGAAGAAAGGTCTGGCTTGTTGAGGTAGGTTGCTTGGCAGTCGTGATATGTGGCCGTGTCGATCACGGTATCAGAGATGCAACGAGAAGCTATGGGTATTTTTCCAGCCAAAAGGCCCCTTCAGCTGGCATAGAAATACAGCGTTTTGCCAGGGGTAGTCAAAATAGGAAGCAGAGGCATCGGTGTTGCAAGCAAAGAACTTAGGAGGGAACGAGATGTTGTGGGCTTTTTGCAAAGATCCTTCAACTTACCACGTGGTGGAGGCGACGTGATGTCCGGAAACGGAAATGCGGGGTAGTGAATGATGGCGTCCGCCGACAAGTTCCAAGTCTGGAAAGAGTCACTCTCCTCCCATCCTCCTCAACCTTCGACCTCAACCACCGTCGTCGTTGAGAGCGACACCGACGCATTCTACGCCTTCTATCCTTCTAGACTCACGACATTCCTACGACCTACTCTCCAGCGTCAAGGCAACCAGGGACACCGTAATCTTTACCAGGCCCCTCTAGTACATCTCCGCGGCAAGCACCGACAGCGAATAGGCTCTCTCACGAACTTGAACGACTTTTGCATGCAGCAAGGCGCAATTCGTGCTAGCACACACACTCGCTGGCGGACGACCTATTTTCTGGAGGCTTCTATTTTCTGTCTACCCTCGGTTCATACAGGCGGCCAGTCTGAAGATAACGCTGTAACGCTGGTCCATGAGTACCGCATCACCCACAGCCTACCTTCTGTGGGCCATCCTCTCTATACTTGTAAGTTGCTGCTCTACATGTACGGCTCTGCTCCAGTGCTGGCACTTCTAGCTTCGTCCACTTCTGATTTACCCGTCAATCACCCTGATGTTTATCCTGGTCGAACTAACATCCCGTTTCACATCAGTTTCTAAGCTTCTTGCTCTATCACATCTGGAGCTATGACAAGTTTCAATGCGTTCGCTGGTCTTCTGGCCGACAACCAGGAGCGTTCAAGCGCGTCATGACGGTACGACTTCCTTGTGATATACCATCAACTGAACCTATAATCTAAATTCGTATGATCAGTATTCATATCTAGGTTCTGTACCATTATTCGTCATCTACAGTGTTGCCATAACTGCGATTAAGTTCAAAGAAGGTCTGTCGCAAGATCGTGTGCATCTTGGCTAATATGCTGAAACCATATGTAGGCTACGCATTCACACCAGATCACTTCAGTGAGTCCCTACGTAATGGAAATTGAGGACAACCCCTAACTACGAGTATGCAGTATTTCCTACACCACTCGACATGTATACTGCCGCAAACCGACGGTGGTTATTCCCTCTTAACTGTATCTTTAGTCTCGCTTGGGGTTTGGAGCTGTGAGTTCGTATCTCCTGGCACTGTCACCCCTCTTACTGACCAGAAACACAAGCATCACACATTTGGAAGGTAAGGCACAGTCATATTGTCTTCCCTGCATATCTGCAAGCACTTTATTGGCGATGAATAGAAGTCATGTCGCACCCGCATGGTGATCTGCATGAGCGACGTGCTTCTGATCGCCGATTAACTCGTCCGTCGGTGGCATCTCGTGGTCAACGTCACTTCTCTTTCCAATCACTGCTTTCAATTATCAACATAATATATGCTGACTATTACCCCTATGTTCTATGATTCTTGCAGAGCTCGCGTTCTGGTTATACCTTCTTCATCAAAATCCCGATAAGGACCCATGGTTCGAAAGCTGGGAGTATCGGCTATGGTTCATAGGTGAGTTCTTTTGGGGTTTACAGCGAGCACTCGTCGCATGTGTTCTCTATCGTGGTGCTGATGCGGTACACAACGCAGGCAGTGTCGTTGCCGTGACTGGGATGCCCCTTACGGCTGTCGTCGCCCGACGAAACATCAATACGGTACGTCACACCGGCTATGACGATCATCTGTCTTCTTATATGTCATGGACATCTTCCTAGCTCGATGCGTGGATATTTCTTGTTGGCTCGTCGGGGTCTGGCGGCACGACCATCTGCTTCCTCTATGTGCTCTGGAACTTCCCTCAGTTCATACGGAATGTCAAGTCTATGGGCGCAGACCCCAGTGTGGTGGTTCGCCTGGCGACTTTTTACCAGTTGAACGTAAGTCCTCACTCAGTTTACGCAATGATTGTCTGTCTGAATAAGTGTTGTATTGCACAGCTCGCTCGGGTGGTCTTCAGGTTTCTGTTCACGATACCACTCTTCATCCTGGCGTGCGATGGGATCCTGGGATCTCAGCACCGTATCAACCATGACCCGTAAGCATCATACCATTCCATTCAGATGAATGAAAAGTCGCTCACACCACGAATAGGTTCTGGACAGGTGAAGCTCTTCATGAATTATCGGGGCATATCGTGTACTTACGACATTATAGACATCCTGACAATGATATCGGGGATTGGGTGTTTCGTCTCAACGACCATTACCCTCCTAGTATGTGCACCCAGTTCCATGATGATTTCGCTCACTCACAAACACACCCAGATCTTCTTCCCTCGTTCCATCATCAAGGAAATCGGATACAACCCTCGACCACCAACAACAGTCAACTCTCCCAAAAGCCCCCCAATAACCCCTCCAATACTCATGTCCGGCCCCTTCGAGTCCTCCCAAGGGTTCAGCGGCGCTCCTTCCCGCGCAGACACCGAAGACTGGTACGACGACGAAGCGACGTCCGTCTACCACGCCGCCCCTCCCTACGCAGGCGAGGTCGTCGTCCACGCAGGCGTACAATACGGTCCGCACGGCGCACAGCCGGTGTACCAACGACAGCCCTTCCCGCATTCGATATCCAGTCCGCAAATCCTCGCGCCGTCGTTCTCGCAGTCGATGGCTATGACGCCTGTACCCGAGTCTCCCATACCGCAAGCTCGCATGGCCAAGCACTCGCGAAGACGATCGACGATGGCGATGGCTGTGCCGGTGGAACTGCGCAGAGAGGAGAGCCAGCGGAGTTCTAGTTCGCAGCAGGGACACGGATTGGGACTGGGAACGATCGAGAGTTCGACGAGTACGTTGGGTAAGAAACCCATCGCGGATCTCGAGGTGGAGATACCGACGTCGACGGCGAGACATATGCGCGCGAGGAGTGTGGGGGGTATGGTTACTGTTGGTGCAAATGCGTCGGGGAGGACGCCACAGCAACAACAACAGGCGGGCCAGGGGAATAGGCAGTCGTTGCCTGCGAGGGTGGTGTCGGAGAGCTTGCATCCGTATTTGAGGACGTTTACGTCTCCTATTGGTGAGTTCCCTTCTCACAAATTTTCTCTTCCCTGACCAAGTAAGTAACTAATTGGACACCTTCGTTGCGCTAGATCTTGTGGACCTGCAGGCGGCGCCGACAGACTTGCCTACACGGACAGTGTGATCCCTTCCCTCCTGCGCGTTTTCTATGATTTTCTCCTATTCTTTTTCGACTCTATGGCATGGATCTTTATTTTTCGGTTGTACTTTTAGTGATACCTTCTCTGTTTGGTATACCCCCCTATAACTCCCCTATTCTTCTCTTTTGGACTTCAACAACCTATGCACCCCGTTTCACTCTACATTTCTACACCTACCATTATCAACATAACCTCGCTATCCCCTCCGCCATTAGCACAGCTTGCCGACACCCCTCAAGGTCCCCAGGCTCGCGAGCAAGCACCTGCGACCCGACGGAACTGGTCTCTGGAGACGAAGTGAGCTCCGCGCACTTGGGAGAGTGACCTCTGCTCGTACGTATCCCCATCCCCTCCCTCGAATGAACCATACACTGACTCGCCTCGTTTCTACAGTTCCCATCCCCCGGCCCCCGCCCCATCACACATCCAACACTTCTGTACTCAACTACTCAACATTCTACACCCTATAACTAACTACATACTACCCTACCTAACATATGATCAAATCCCTATCCTACTCTCTCTTGGTACTTGATACTTTGGTTCTCATCCTATATGGTCTCGACATTCTTGATTCTTGTGTGTAAATTATGTTCCTGGAAGGTTCACGATCTGTAACAGTTTTTGGGTCTTTGGGTCGTAATCTCAGTGATTGGACGTGACGCGAACGTTCGATATATCATCTCCAGCTCTTACGCGTTCCGATTCACTGCGTGTTGAGGACTGCTGAAGAGTATATATCGTTCATGATCACAGGGAGTTGTGACGATCCGACTTCTATATTGATACAATCATAATGACAATTTTACTTTCGTTCTTCCCATGTCCGAGTCTATCCTAATCCCACCAACGGAACAAACCCTCACATCACAAAATCACAACCTCGACTCCGAGCGGGCGATGCGAACCTTGCCAGCACTCAGGCGATGCGAAAGCAGAGTACTCAGGCGATTCCATCACAGCCGCGACTCCTTGCCAGCCAGTCAAGCGATGCGAACCTTGTGCCCAGCAGGCTGCTCGCTCTCCTCGTTAAAGATATTGATATCCCACCGGGGGTTATAGTTGTACGGAGTGTTGAACCTAAAGTGGCGGTTCTTGCCGATAGAGGTGATGGCGTCGTAGTCCTCTTTCGTGAGTTCTACTTGTTTGAAGTTCGAGATGATGCGGTCTACAAAGGAGTACGTCAATACCTAGCCAAGAAGGAAGACAGGTTTCTGAAGGAAGACGGGTTTCTGGAGGAAGACGGGTTTCTGAAGGAAGACGGGTTGCTGAAGGAAGACGGGTTTCTGAATTGCACGTACCTTCCTGCACCGACTTCGGGATGACGCTAACACCCTCATCGTACGCGCCCCACGCAATCAACACCTGCGCAGGCGTCGCCCCCAGCCTATCCGCAATCTCCTTCACCTCCGGATAATCCACCAACTTCTGCAATCCCGCAAGATTATTCCCAAGCGGGCTATACGCCGTGACAAGTATATCATGTTCACGACAATACTTCACCAACTCGTACTGGGGGAGGAGGGGATGGCGTTCGATCTGGTTGCACGCGGGGACGACGCCGGTGGCCTTGACGATGCCCTCGATGTGCTCGATCGTGAAGTTGGAGACGCCGATGGCTTTGACTTTGCCTGTTTCTTTGACTTTGATGAGCGCTTTCCAGGTCTCGACGAGCGTGAAGTCGTCGGTGACGACTACTTCTTTTTGGCCTTTGGATTCGGAGTAGGTGAAGAGGGGCCCGGGAGGGAAGTTGACGGGCCAGTGGATGACTGCAGAGAGCGTTTCGGTGAGTTGGAGTGCAGCAAGGGAGTGAGTCGCTTACGGTAGAGATCGAGGTAGTCGACGCCGAGCTGGCTGAGAGTCAAGTCGAGGTCTTTCTCGACGAGCTCGGGGTTGTGCGAGTTGTTCCAGAGCTTGGAGGTGATGAAGAGCTCCTCGCGCTTTACGACGGAGGGGATGACCTTCTTGAGCGCCGCGCCGACTTCATCCTGGTTCTCGTAGATGAGGGCGGCGTCGATGTGTCTGTAGCCATTACGGATAGCGTGCTCGACCTAACATATCAGCATGAGATCAGGAATCAGGATGCGCGACGGATCAGTTATCAGGACACGCGATACGGATACGTACGGCGTTCTCGACTTCCTTTGGCTTGGAGAGCCAGGTACCGAGGCCGATCTGAGCGACGGGTGCACCGGTGGAGAGCTTGAGGATCTTGCCGAAGGACATGGTGGTGGTGGGATGGGATGGGAGAAAGAGGTGGGAGAGAGAGAACGAGGCTGGACCGACGGTGAGCTGCTTTTATATGTTTCCGTGGGGGTCATGGCATGCGACACCACCTGCGTATGACACAATGGGACGGTCCGAGTGCGGTCCGTGGGTTGTTTGCGGACCTCGTTCGTCATCCTCGCAGAGGGACGCGGGAGGATGAGTTCTAGCGGTGGGACCGGGACAGTGAACACCTTTCTGAGGCAGTCGTTCCCTGGATTGATTCGTCTCATCTTGTACTCATACGCCAAGCACCTGTTTGTGCTGTTCTGTAGCTCTGATACCAGTCCAATCCTTTGTGCCTTGCATCCCGTGTGTATATACGCAAGGACGTCCGTGCGGCGTTCAGTTCCTCGAAACCTTGATCACACTTGATCAGTACGGCTCACGCGTCGGCTTCCCGGGCCGGATACGGCAACGCGATCGATTTGATTGGTCACGGTCACGTGCTGCAGACGTGGCCCCATTCAAAGTGCGGGTTTTGATCGTGGAAGATTCCTGTCACTGTGCTGGCCACCGGAGGAACGATTGACGACCTTAGGGAGGGATGAAGCGATGAAGCGGCGGCGGCGACGTACGACCCAGTGGTGACGACATCACTTCGTAGGGATCTCGCAAGTTGGTATGACGCGAAGTCTACGTGGCCACAACAGTCATGACAGCCACAGGTATCGTCGTCAGCTTGGGGCAGATGTTCATAGTACACGCAATACTCACCAAAGCAGGTTCATTAACATAACTCACAGGCTTTACCGCAATACGTGTGCAATCGTCAACTTTCTGTTTGCTGGTCGCGGCGGCGACAGCACAGCGCAAAGCCTTGTAGCCTGCAGTGTATATGAAGGCAAATGCGCATACGAGTACAGCAAGCTGCTGTCCTGCAGGATGGTGGCAACTTCCAAGTCAAGAGTGCTGCGGCAGCGTGGCAACAAGCATTGACAGCAGCAAGCAACATGTGATTACCGCCTCTGATTGGCTTGCAGGCTGCCAACTGCCAGGACCATCGAGGACGCCTCATACATATCAACGAGCAATGCCAGAGAAACATGGCGTTCAACAGGTGAGAACACGCTGCATCGACTCGCATAGGGGAAACTCATAACACGAAGGTTTGGGAATAGACTTATTAGCCTTAAGCTGTACAGCCTAGTGAGTATTCATTACTTATTACCACGAACAAGTACTTAATGCATAACAGTATATTCAGTGACTTAAGTAAAAGCAATTACCGTCAACTCAGGAGGCCACAACACGTCTCACGCCTGCATGACGTCTACCGTCGTCCCCGGTGAACACACGGTCTCATCATGAAGGGCGCATGGATGTGGGCCCTGGGGTGCTTGCTT
Source organism: Irpex sp. P115-07 (assembly GCA_037040455.1). Taxonomy (NCBI): domain Eukaryota; kingdom Fungi; phylum Basidiomycota; class Agaricomycetes; order Polyporales; family Irpicaceae; genus Irpex; species Irpex sp. P115-07. The sequence continues at coordinate 8,820 of JAXQGX010000111.1, forward strand.
GGATGTTCACATAGCGCTGTACATGAACGTTAACGCTTGGAAGCCGAACCACTGGCATTGTACGTCGTGGCTGCTCTGCCAATTTACAGTAAAGTGGATTGGTATGAGTATAAGTATAGCTACTTGAGCTCTCTCACCCGCTTCCACGACCACATAAACCTCCACCATGCATTTCCCTCTGCGACCAAACTGATGTTAACGTTAACCCCGCGTCCCCCCACCGCAGCCAGCAACTGACAGTGCGGGGAATGGTGGGATACGTCGGCGTTGCATGTGGAATTCATAATCGAATCGAGGATCGTCATGCATACTTAAGTACTATATACTCAATCAGATTTACTGTATGTATGGCCCGGGGTTTGGTTCTGACTCTTCGGCGTAGTACGCTCCGAGACCGTGCTATTCATAACGTTATGTCCCCGACTCTGAATATTCCAGCTGAGACTGAGTACCATCAGACTCAGACACGTTACGGGCGCTGAACATACTATACCTTGGTCTCTTCTCTCATCCTATCGTCTTCAGCCTAGGACTCTACCTATTCTACCTATCTGCGCTTCCGGTGTCTAGTTTGTAGTTGCAGCTCATAACGGTCCTGAGCACCCGAGGACCTGAGCAGCACATGGGCTTCTGACGCACATGACTACTTGGACGACCTGCATGACCAGTCTATCTCTCGCAGATACATAGCATAGGATACTTAGGACACACTCGTCCGCACCTACCATTACGACCTTCTCGACTACCTGCCTGCCTTGTCTTAAGGGCTCATAGAAACATTCCTCGTATTCTGTTCTAAATCACGACTGCACACATACATTCCCTCGGCTCGATAAGTCGAACGCAAGGCTTTCACGTGTTGAAGGGGTGTATAGACCGAGAAGAAGGGAAGGTTATAGGAAAGGTTCGCCTGATTCTCGGTGCGTATTATATATGACAATGACACGCTGCGGTCATCGTCTGTGTCCTACTTCGGCATAATATGCATTGCTAATGCTAACGACCATGCAGCCCCAATCGTTTCTCTCGTTACGCCCTCCCACCGTCCATCCAACAACCTATAACCGTCAATAATGATGGCTGCACCCATTAACACCACCGCTACCACCGGCAGTCTGGACCCCCAGGAAACCACCACGCGACGAGAACGAGGCAGGTCCGTGCCAACAGGCGTTCCGTCACACTCACACTTTGAAAGCAACAGCCACACAGGGATAGGACCCGGCACTTCACCTTCTGCTTCTTCTCCTTTACTTTCACCTCCACCGTCCACATCGACATCGCCTCCTCTGCCCCCTCGCTCGCCCCTGAGACCCAAGGCGAATTCAGTGGGTTCCGTCATCTCTGCCCTCACCACCACCTCCACCACTACCACCAATACCACCAATACTACCAATACCACGAGCACGAGTACAATCGACTGGCGATCGTCGATCGCATCCGTCACGTCCACACACACCACCGAATCAGAATCTCAAATGACACTATCGCACGCTCGCAGTCTCGGCACGCTCTCCTCTGCGCTGATGGATCCCACTCATCCTGCCCATCCTACCACTACGACTCCCAATCCGAGATTGAGGCCAAAGACACCAGAGAAACCACTCCCCCGACCCCCTCCCTCGCCGGTGCCACTCCCACTCGAGGAGGTCGCAGAGGAACAAGAACAAGAACATGAGGAGGAAGAGCAGAGTGACTTGGCCTCGCTCATGCCGCCTACCACGCCCTCTAGCTCGACGGTGTCGAAACGGGTGCATGCACTGCTAGAGCTTCTATCCTCCGAACGCGCGTACGCCTCCGATCTGGCGTTGATACGCGATATCCACATCCCACTAGCATTAGGTGCGTCTCATCCAGTCATATAGATGTCTTGTCCGTGGTCAGACTCACTGACGGGTTGCCAGGACACTCCGCGCCATTCCAAACGACCCCTCCGACCCCTCCCTCATCAGGATCCTCATCACGCACCACCTCCACTGCCTCCGACTCCTCCAACGCGAATGGGTATGGCAGCCCGCCGATGATGGAGAAGGACGCGAAGATCATCTTTATGAACGTTGCGGACATTGCGATTTTCTCGGATATGTTCACGGAGAGGCTGGAGGAGGCGTTGGGAGGCGTGCTTGAGGGGGGCACGGGGAGCGACCATGTGGGAGCGTTGTTCCTGGAAATGGTGCGTGTTCTGTGTTCTGTTCATTTACCGTTGCCGCATGACGCACGTTGCCCTGCGTTTGTCCTCCCCCTTCCCGTTCCGGCTCAATAGCCTATCTGCCTGCCTGACTGCCTGACTGACTGACTGACTGATATTGTGTGGCCCACAGATCCCCCAGCTGGAACCGTTGTATGGGAGCTATGTCACGCGGCATCCGACCGCGCTCGAGCACCTGAACAGTCTACCGCAAACACCGGCGTTGACGGCGTACCTGGCACATACGCGGACGCTAGCGCAGAGTCTCACGCACGCGTGGGATCTGCCGTCTCTTCTTATTAAACCCGTGCAGCGGCTGCTCAAGTATTCGTTGTTGCTGAATGCGATCATCGAGGAGACGCCGGACGCGCATCCGGACAAGGAGTGTCTGAAGGAGGCGCGGAAGAAGATGGAGGAGGTGGCCCATGGGGTGAATGAGGGGAGGAGGAGGAGGGAGGTCGTGAAGGAGGTGTTGACGGGCGTGCCGATGAAGAAACCCGGGGACGTGAAGGCGAGGAAGAAGGGGCTGAATGTGAATGTGGCGGCGTCTGTTAGTTTGGGGAGGATGAAGAGTATAAGGGGGGCGGGACTGAAGGCGAAGGAGGGCGTCGAGGCGAACCAGGAGGCCGAGCAGGTCGCGCGGATGGGCGAGGAGCTCAGGGCGTGCGAGGCGTTCATCCGGACGTTCGCCAAGGAGGCTGCACGTTGGAGCAAGACGTTGACGAGTATGGTCGACGGCCTGCGCAAGTGGACCGTCAGCTTCGGGCACGTTATAGGCGTTATAACGGAGCAGCCGTCCGAGGCGTTCGACGCCTTCCATACAGTGATCGTGTACCGGCTGCTGCCCATCTGCGAGAAGCTGGACGGGGTGATACATGATCAGCTGTTCACCCAGCTCGGTCGTCTAACGGACTCGACGAGCGCACCGGAGCGTCTGCTCGAGGCCATGCGGACGCTGGAGCCACTTCATTACGGCTTGTTAAACTTTAACGTATCGAAGTCGAGGCCCCCGCCGCAGTTGCTCGAAGCCTCGCAGTCGTACGTCGCCCTCCGCGCACAGCTCTTCGCGGAGCTGCCGAAGTATCTGGAGTTGCTGCATCGCGGGATCGTAGCCGCCGTGATGCAGTTCGCTGCGTGGCAGACGGAGTTTTGGAGAGCGGTGAGGGAGAAGTGGTCTGAGCTGTGGGATGCACTGAAGGTGGAGGGGGAGATGCAGGGGGAGGCGACGGAGACGTTGAAGGTGTGGTGGAGTCGGTTCGCGCAGGTTGAGGCGAATGTTGCTGGGCTCAATATCGTTCGTGCGCCGGACAAGAAGGATAGGGACCGAGACAAGTCGGTGACGAGGCCGCCTACTAGGGGGAGAGGGAGGAGCTTCACTGGTATGCCAGCGGAGAATGGCGCGACGCCGTCGGCTGCGGTCTTGTCTACTCTTGCGGCCCTCGACCCGACGCATATGGTGCCGCCCTCTTCGGCGTCGTCACAGACCATGGTAGCTTCTCCCACTAGCATGAAGAGTCGGCACTTGGAGAGGAAGGGCTCGAACGAGAGTCTACACTCGAAGCACTCTGGAAAGTCGTCCAAGTCGACGAAGAGCCGACCTTCGCACAAGTACAGTAACAGCAGCGCGTCTTACCAACCTAATCTGGTTCCTCCCATTCATGACAACGGGGGGTACACAGCTAAGCCCGGGTACCACCGTACGGCGAGTATGCCAATCTCTCTACCTATGCCATTGCGCAAATCCTCCTCTCAAGGCCGTCTACTTGACGCGCAATATGACAACAACTATGTATCTACACCGGAGGCTTCAACCGAACACCTGGAGGAGCCGACGGTTCGCGGTCGAATGTCGCGCAAGCCGAGCATGAAACGACGCATTACAGATACCCTCGAGAACTTCCGACCAGTCACTCCCACGTCGACTTCGCGGCATCGACGCTCGCCGTCGTTACCCTCCATGGGACAACTCAATATTAGCACTCCGGAACCGTCACCCCGACAAGCCTCGTTCCCCGTACAGCGCACCGTCGCGGCTATACCCTCCATGTACGAATGCCGCGTCGTGCATCCGTGCTATCCGCCGCAAGGAACCCAATACAACAAACTGCCATTTTTTGTCCTTGAGATTGGCGATATATTCGATGTTATACGGGAAGAGGGGCATCCGTCCGAGCATCCTGAGCTTCCGTTGGTCCTTGATGATGGCGAGGATTGTTTGCTTCTTGTTCGAAACCGGAGAGGCGAGCTGGGGTGGGCCCTGGCGAGTTTCTTGTTGCCCGTGGATTAATATGCTCTATCTTTCCTTGCTTTCCATCTACTACTATTTATTGGTTATTTCTCATGATTTCTTGCATGCCTCTTCTCTCTTCCATCTCCTCTCTTCTCTCTCTCTGTTCATCGCACACTGACACAGACTATCCATGTTTGCAAATACCAGCATACTGTAACTGTATACCATAGACTAATCTTCTGGATCCCATGTTTCCATTCATTTCGTACGTCATCGTCTTTCAATCATGCAATGTACCCATGTAGATATAGCTTGTACACTCAAAGAAACTTATATACGGATTTAACTGACGGCCTAAACCCTCCTTGAGAATAAGTACTTGTCCTGGTCGTGATTTGTCGTGATTTGAGCACTACAGTATCCCGCAGCCAGCTGGGACTCGGAAGCAATGATCGCGCCAATTACTGCATATAGTAACCGTCGGTAACACGTATACGCGATATCACTTCCGCTGGAGCGTCAATTCACTCTGTAACGTTTACGACCACCGACCTGGCGCGAACTCTTCGCGTCGTCGCCAGCATCTAACGACAGCGACCATGGACCGTAAGAGGTCACCCATGCCACCAGACGTCGGTGGGGGCGGCGAGACCTCCTTCGCTACTGCTGCCTCAAGTTCCTCTGCAAGGTCAAGACATGGTTTCACGAACCGCTCTGCAACGCTTCCCCCTCAACGCCCCGACTCGCCTCCCGCCTCTGCCTACTTCTCCGACTTTGCGGGCGATGATACTCGCCCGCCGCAACCGACACCAGATGCCGGCTCACACTTCGCGTACAGTACGACGTTGCGGAGACATCATCCTGAAGGACCTCTGGCATTTCCGCAAACACCACATGGCGCGGCGCTGCCGACGTTTGACCAGTTGAGGTCTGTAGTCGCTGAAGAAGGACCATCTGGACTCTGGGATAAGATCACGACTACCGTGAAGTCTTATATCTCTTCGGAGCCACATGACTATGAACAGTTACCGACGCGGAGGGAGGAGTCGAAGGACACGCCGTCTGCAAGGTTTGCACATTGCTCTGCAGAGGTATGTAGCTGCTACATTATCATAATAAATACACTGAACATAATATGATAGGATACTATAGCGTTCTTCCGTACTTCGTCTACGGATGGCCTACATTCCTCTGCTGTCCCGGCCCTGCTAGCGTCGCACGGATACAATGAATTTGCGGTCGAGGCACCCGAGCCTATGCTTCTCAAGTTTGCGAAAACGATATACGAAAGTCCACTTATTCTCCTTCTGTGTGGTAGTGCCCTTGTGAGCGCGCTCATGGGGAACATTGACGACGCTGTAAGCATTACAGTGGCGGTCCTCATCGTGCTTACAGGTGAGTTATGTCAGCTATACCAATGCTCTTACCTACTGACCGCACTCTTAGTCGGGTTTGTGCAAGAGCAAAGGTCTGAGAAGAGTTTGGAAGCCTTGAACAAACTCGTCCCTCACCATTGTCATCTCATTCGGTCCGTATAATACACTCATACAACTCAATGCCACACTGAATTGTACCCAATTGGTCAAACAGCGACGGAAAATCCTCCACCGTACTCGCCAACGAACTCGTACCTGGTGATCTTGTCACTTTCACTACGGGAGACCGTATACCCGCGGACGTTAGGCTTATCTCTGCCGTCGACCTCGAGATCGACGAGAGCAGCTTGACAGGCGAGACTACTGCTCGTGCTAAGAACAGCGAAACTTGTCAACTGGTCACCATGAACGGACAAGCAAACGGATATGCACCGACCCAAGGAGAGCCGGCGGCAATGGCAGACCGTTCGTGTATTGCATATATGGGCACTCTGGTCAGAAATGGTCAGTACGCCCTGCACCATGTCTGTTATATTACTCATTTGCATTCCATGAAGGTAGAGGGTCTGGAGTTGTTATTGCTACGGGCACGCAAACGGAGTTTGGCATCATTTTCTCCATGATGCAAGAGGTACGTGGAAACGACCACGTTTCTTTCGTTCACCCCAAAATTAACATTCATATAGGTCGAAGAAAAACGTACGCCGTTACAGCTGAACATGGATGAGCTTGCGAAGAAGCTGTCCATACTTTCTTTTGGTGTCATCGGGGTCATTTGCATCATTGGTGTCCTCCAAAGTCGCTCGTGGCTCGACATGTTCACTATTGGAGGTACGTCGTCTGAGCGAATCGCAGCGATCTGCGCTAATAATGCGTCAAAGTACAGTTTCGCTTGCTGTTGCAGCTATCCCAGAAGGACTACCGATCGTTACAACGGTGACACTTGCGTTGGGCGTTTTGCGAATGTCTAAACGTAAAGCTATTGTCAAGAAGCTACATTCTGTGGAGGCGCTTGGGTCTATATCCGTCATATGCTCAGACAAGACCGGTTAGTGCAGCGTTCGCTGTGACATGAGAATATTGGACTGATCTTGTTCAGGTACTCTCACCAAGAACGAGCAAACTGTGACGGAGATTTACTCGGTTGATGAAGTTCTTCACATCGATTCCTCTACTGCCACGACAACCCTCTCACCCGCGAAAACGAAGACTTTGGAGATAGGATCGATCTGTAACAATGCTATCTACCGCCACGAGGAAGGAATCTACGTTGGTCACTCAGTAGATGTTGCTCTGCTGAACGTCCTCGGTTCATTCGGTATGACAGACCTTCGCCAGGTACGTACCAAGCGGGAAGTACATTCGTCACATAACACTCACATGGAAACAGGGCTTCACGCGACATTCCGAATTACCATTCAACTCGGAACGGAAATACATGGCTGTCAGTGGCGTACACAGCTCGTCCAACCTTACGGTCAATGGCGCCCAAAGGGAGATGTATTACATCAAGGGGTCTATTGACGGAATATTGGACCGATGCAAGTTTTACTATGTCTCCGACGGATCGACACCTAGTCTCGATGCCAATACTCGCAATGTGATCTTGTCCAAAGCACAGTCAACTGCATCTCGTGGACTGCGTGTTATTGCCATGGCGTACGGTTATGGTTCAGTAGAACCATCTGCTCCGTCGTCCGCTGCCCCCTCTCGCGCTGGGACTCCTGGCCTCGGCCTCGACAAGGACAAGACGAATTTAGTCTTCGTGGGTTTCCAAGCGATGTTCGATCCTCCCCGCAAAGGTGTCGCAGACGCCATCAGCCTGTTGCAGTCTGGTGGTGTACAGGTTGTAATGATTACTGGTGACGCAGAGGAGACCGCCATGTCTATCGCGCAGCAATTGGGTCTACGATTAGGAGCCGGTAGCCGGTCGTGTCTGACTGGACGAGAAATTGACCAGTTGAGTCCGGTACAGCTACGAGAACGGGTCGGTTCCGTTAGTGTCTTTGCAAGAACTACACCAAAGCACAAGATGGCTATCGTGGAAGCTTTCCAATCTCGTGGTGCGGTGGTTGCGATGACTGGAGATGGAGGTACGAAAGTCTATGATCGCATTCCCATTGTGACACACTAACATCCTTTTGTGTAGTCAATGATGCGCCTGCTCTCAAGATGGCCGATATTGGCGTGTCTATGGGCAAGAGCGGAACAGACGTAGCAAAGGAAGCTGCAGATATGATTCTAGTGGACGACAATTTCACGACAATTCTACCAGCTGTTGAAGAAGGTAATCGTCACTTGCCCTGCTTGTTTACGTCCGTTCATAATTGACGAATTGGGACAGGAAAATCCATATTCCACAACATCCAGAACTTCCTCTCATTCCAACTCAGCACCGCAGTTGCTGCGTTAACACTCATCACCCTCAGTACCTTCTTCGGCTTGAGTAATCCTTTGAACGCTATGCAAATCCTCTTTATCAACATTCTCATGGACGGTAAGCTGCCAGTGACTCAGATTCAGAGTATTGTCTCTAAACGCATTGGATAGGCCCGCCAAGTCAGTCTCTGGGCGTTGATCCTGTCGATCCTGCAATCATGAAGAAACCACCACGACGCAAGAATGAGCCTATCATCAGTCAGAGGCTCATCTACCGTGTGCTCTTCTCAGCATCCATCATCGTCTTTGGCACACTATTTATCTACACTTACGCTCTATCGGATGACCACATGTCGAGACGCGAACAGACCATGGTGAGTTTATCCCGTATATATCTCGAAATATTGCGCTGATTCTAAGTATCTGTGTTATTCAGACCTTCACTTGTTTCGTATTCCTAGATCTCGTGTCCGCACTCCAGAATCGAGGACTAGGCTGCGGCATAACACAAAACAAGATGCTCCTCACGACGGTTTCCGCGTCATTCATAACCCAACTTACGCTTATCTACGTCCCCTTCATGCAAAGCATCTTCCAAACTGCTGCTCTCGACTTTGACGACCTTGCCACTCTCCTGGGATTGGCGTGTGTCTCCGCGGGACTTCACGAAGTCAGAAGACGGTATGAGCGGTCGAAGAATGCGGAGTTGACGTATGCGCATGCTACCGAAGAGCTAGCATAAAAATGGGAGGTGCGCTGGGAAGGCGCATATTTTGTGTAGAGGGCTTTTGTAGAGATTCATCGCTATCGTTGTCTTAGTATTATTATTCTGGGTAGCATAGTCAAGCACACTGTTATATCAACACGTCCATGGATATTTTGCAAAGCAAGAACTAAAGCCCCAGATCTACGACCTATATATTGTGTTTACATAAAGCAAATGGTGACAACGAGCACGACAAAGTGACGGAGTCGCTACATGATGGGCGACAGCGGCTCATTGTGTAGTTCGGATACGGGTTGTCCATCGGCATCTAGTGGCCAGAAGTTGTTTTTGAGGAAACCGTCGGGATCGTACTTACGCTTGAGTGCAGCTAGACGGTCCCAGTTCTTTCCGAAGGAGGCCATTACCCGCGACGGAGGTTCATGACGAGCAAGGAACTAACGGGATACATCGTCAGAGCGTTTCAATTTGTGAAGACGAGATGACTCACAGTAGGGAATGGTCCTCCTACTGAGACCGGTTTGATGGTCTTGTCCATCCACTGTGAAGGGAAGGTCAATCATTCATGTCAGCTATTCTGTCCCCAACTTGACTTACGTCCTCTGCCGTAGTGATACATCTTGGGTCATCAATCCCCATGTCCCACTGATGCAGAGCGGCTACAGTCCAGATAGATTCCCTCTGCTCCTTCGGGATCGCAGTGTCGTCGTAGTCTCCGATGGCCCCGCCGGATAACTCGAAGATCCATGCTGGAAACGCGAGCGCATCTTATAAGCTTCTGATCCTGTGTAGTCGTTCAGAAGTAGAATACATACTGCAGCCAATGGGCGTGTCCGCAAATCGGATGACGGTTTCATGAATTGTATTGTCCGGCAGAGAATGTATGAGAGACGAACGGAGGAACCATTGTCTGCCAGCTGCCACACAGAATTAGCATATTCTTCTCATCCTACTGATGGGATGCGTACCTTTCCCTCTCAGTATTTGAGCAATACTATCCTGCTGGAATAGATAGCTCTTCTCGTTTACCTCATTCAACAAGCACCTTTCACCATCCCAGCTCGAAATGGCCTGCAAATATGGAAGACCGTCCTCCTTCGAGCCGAGATAGCAGAACTGGATGACGACAAGCGAGTCTTGATCTGCGGGACCGGCCGTAAGTAAGACATTGGCGTAGAGCTCGCGAGGTGCGCCTTTTATACAATCCCGGAAGTGTTTGATAAGAGAAGCCGCTGTGGCGCGGTGGAAGCGACTGGTGGTGGATTATGAATAAGGTGTACCGATGTGGCCTGGGAATTTGTAGACTTACTAGATAAGGTTTCCAGCGAAGCAAACTGGAACTGGGTACGCTCTGGCTTTGTATCGAGTCGCGATCCCGAACGCCGGACCGGCTCCTCGAACAGCCCACCATAAATCTACAGATGAATCAATAAGAACGCCTCAAACAGCATGGGTTCAAAGTTTACCAGGATCTGCGTCTTTGTTGAGTATGACGATGGTACCATCCGCCAAGACCATTTCGACCTCAAGAAGGCTGTCGATACTCAAGCCTCTCGACCGACTCAGGAACCCAAAGCCACCGAGAATCATAGTGGACGATCCTACAGGGTGCGCAGATCTGGATTAACAGACCCAGTTAATAACCAACCAGTTACAGCTTGATGATAAAGTGAATAGTGACTTACGTAGGAATGTGATATGGCACCAGCCCGTCCTCAACAACCCCACTCACACTACTCACTCCCTCTAACGCGTTCTCGGATGAGAACATGTCAAGCTCCTTTTGCCTCATACCTGCCCCAAAGGTGATATACGCATGCGAGTGCACAGGGCGAGGTGGTGCGATTGTGTTCACCGATCCTTGCGCCAAGCTGAACGGACTGCTTCCTATACTAAGTGGAATATTGGAAGGGAAGGCACTCGGGAGGCCACTGAACAGTGGGGGCATAAGGCTAGGGATAGGGCGAGACACAGGATACATGGATGGAAGGGCCATTGAGGACGAGGAGGAAGATGATGACATATATCCAAACGGATCCGTTGCGCCTGTTGGATGGGAGGAGAACGAAGTGACAGGGGAGTTGCCACTGGAACCCTCAACAGGGGTAGTAGCAGAAGTATCGCCGCTTGTAGACCTGCTCATAGAGGAGCCTGAGGTAGAGGAAGTTCCCTGAGCAGATGAAGTGGCGGACCCTCCCGAGTGCTGACGTCCAGCGAGAGGTGGTGGCATTTGGAGATGTGGGACGACAGGATGGTCCGTTTCCGGTGAATGCATGCGACGTTTATTCGTAGGAGGCTGTCGTGGTGCTTCGCCGTCGACTTCTTCGGGGAGAGCAGGGCCTCTGAGAAATTGTGCAACAGTTTGAGAGGCGCCATCGTAGTTACGAAGTTCAGAGTCGGTTAGCGGAGGCATGGTGATAGGGCCTTTCACATCGTCTTCGTCATTATCCTCACGACGCCTCTTTACTCCTGTCGACCCGCCCGACATGTAAGGAGTCGGCGATGATTCGGATGCTTGCGCCAACGGTAAAACTGATGCTGAGGGTCTGATAGCGAGGCGAGCCTTGCCTTTGCTATTGGGTGCAGGCGTATCCTGCATTTTTGTATAGTCGATCTCACCATCTGCAGCAGGTAGAGGAAGCTCGATGTCAATGTCGCGTATGAGGCCCATGTCGATCACAACATCCCCTGCGACAGCCCAGCCAGCGATTCCATACCCGCCTGACCGCACTGACGGAGACAGCCCATGCTTGCGACAGAACTTGACTGTCTTGCTAACATCCTCGGCATCTAGCGGAGATACGACGATGCGTGCGCGAGGGATCAGTTTGCCATTAAACGTTTTGACACGTTCAGCAAAACTTTGATAGTGACGTGAGAGATCGATATGAAAGAAGAGCGATGGGAGACAATCGGTCAGGATCTGAGTTCGAGCAAGCAGATTTGGCGATGAATGAGACGTACATAGGGTTTGAAGGGGTGCAGACCGGGCCCCTGACGAGAGAGATTAACTCGGTGCATAGCTGTTCATCGACAGTAGTAGGCGGCTGGATGTAAGAAGCCATTTGATGAGAAATGACCGTATAGAGGACCTGGTGGATTGAATTTAGGTGAGATGAACTTTGTCTTAGCGGGCCGCTCTGACGAACACAGGTCGCCAGGGAGATATGTGGTAGGAGATGCCAGAAGTGTTTGGGGACATAGTCGAGTGTTTTATATGTACGGTGTGGGCGGTGCGACTCAGGGGCACAGCATGGCTGCCAGGCTCCTTATTGCACGTAGTGTCATCCGTCATCGGCCAGTCAAAGTCTCCCTTACCTTGAGCCAAAACGTCAAGGCGAACAAGGTTCGTTCGACGGGAAGAGGAACAAACGCGTGTCTGATAATGGGTACGTAAGTCAACTGCGTATCCACAATCTTCAAGAATCGTCTCACTTACCGAGCCACGCACTAGGCAAATCCACTGACCACGAGGAAAGGAGAAAACCGATGTCAACGCAGGAGCATACGAAATCCTGGCTTTTTACCTAGACATGCCACGAGCAAAGAGGCCGTGGTCGTGGTCGTAGTCGACACTCAAGTTATTTTCGCAGCATATAGGACGATCACTGCGAGTAGCAATGGCATTACCATATGCATCCATACGTCACGCCGACGTGACTCCGCGGCCAACCCCAGACCGCTGTGACACACCAGGTTCAACTCAGCAGTCTGAGCGGAGGTGGAGTGTTATTTCGCTGATGGGCCACGCACATTCCTCATTCCACATGCCGTACACAGAGCATATGTCTGGCGATCGATTGGAGCATTGCGCAACATATAAGATCAAGTTCTGAAGACAATCTGACGGCCGACATCTAGGGGCGAAACATACACAGGCTGCGTAGCTCCTCATTTTCAACTTGCACGGCGTCCGTACTGAGAGCCCTTTGAAATAGTTAGCATCTAAACTGACCTATACTGGACGCTTTGCGCTTACTGAACCTGTTGTGTTCCACGGTCATAACGCGGAAAGAAGCTGCTCTACGGTATGTCAGCATCGCCTCAAAACTATTGTTCTGAATGGGGATGCCCAATCAACGAGAGCCAGCAGCCGATGTCAGGACATCCACATACCTTACTTCCAGTTCCTCAGAAGCCCCAAACGTTGGAAGCTGTAACACTGTACAGCGCCATGTCTGTCAGGTGCTGTGTCAGAAAAGAACCAAGTACTCAGATGTCATTGTTCGTAAGCCCGAGGCTTCGAGAGGAAGTTCAAGCTGCCGTATGCTCCGTACTGACCACACATGAGTGTACGAAATGTACGCAAGCATGGAAGACCAATTCCGGGAAGATTATCGATGCATGGAGCTCGAGGAAGTGGCCAACGTGTTGCAGGCAAGTCAAAACCCAGACGAGGTTCTAGACATATCCAGGGACCACTCCGTTCAACCGCGTCAAACTCTTTGAATAGCTCGTTGGATACCTGTGGGGTCTATAGAAAACCATGAATACAAAACCACAGGATCGCCGGGTAGCTCGCACCGCCACGTACGTATCTAGTACCGCGTCTTCCTTGACGCTTCGTGCTGAACATCAATATTGACTTTCGTCACTTTAGGTTAGACATGGCCGCCGCGTGGCACAGCTAGTATAAGCTTCCAGCGTTGCTTCGGGTCCGCGTAGCTCGGAACTGGCTGAAACTGAGAGACACTCAGAACCTGTTGCTGAGTCGACTCTAGCATGAAACAGGAGGGTGTCAAAGAGCGAACATCATGCCGGTTTACCTAAATATACTAACCTGGGCTGAACACAAGTACTTGTTCGTTGTATACACGTTATAATATATTACAGACCTTGTCATTGTGCATCGTGGTCGAGGAGCAAGTTGTGAGTTGAGGCCACTCACTGCAGACCGTGACTAGTTGTGACCCCGGGCCGTAGCTTTCCACGTGGTAACACCTGGGACCCCGATCTCCGCACGCGTACTATGATGTTTTGACTCTTGACCACCACCAATCCACATACCCTTCATCTCCATCTTCAAGCTTAACTTCGTAAAATCCTCTTCTACAGTGTATTATGACGGCATACTAAGGGGAGATTTGCAAGGTATGCGAATACATGTCAAACGAACGAGATACCAACGCGCTCAACATGTCCTAATTGGCAGGTAAATAGTATTGTGAGGGGACCACAATGTATGTTGCAGAAGCGATCTTAAGAATTTTATGAATACGGGGTGGTAAGACAGTTAATACTTTGATCGTGCCAGGATAGGCAGTGTGATCCCTGGGTGTCGAGGTAGTACGATCACGAACATGATTTTTCGTATCAGTGCCACAGGCTCAATCCCTACGTTTATCGCAAGGTGACGCCTCACTACGCCCCTACGTTCTCCATGTTACTACTTTTTCTTTTGGTAATGTCGCCGACATCGGCGGCTTGTTGCGTCAGTCGCCTAAGCGCGATTGGCTCTGTTCCATGCAGATCAACAGCGCCCCACTCGTTGACTACATAACGTGAGTACCTGCCTGGCTAACTCTAACCCTCTCTCTTTCTCACCAACCACCACCACAGGTCCGATGAAGATTTTCGAGGATATCCTGAGCTGGGTCAACATCGGTGCTGCGTTCCTCACCGCGTCGAGTAGCGTAGATTCCTACATTGCCAAGGAATCCGCGATTGCCAAAACTAGGCTGCTTGCGAACATTGGGCCAGATGGCGCGACGTGCCACGGCGCAAAAGTAAGCTCTCTGCTTGTAGTCATCGACTTTACTGATATCATTCTTGTGTCGTTAGCCCGGTATCGTCATCGCTAGTCCCAGTACATACGACCCAGATTACGTATACACCTGGACACGAGATGCGTCTCTTGTGTTTAAGACACTGGTTGACCAGTATACATCGGGTCAAGACACATCTCTGCGAGGCCTGATTGACGACTTCGTAGCTGCACAGGCAAGACTTCAACAGGTTGACAACCCGAGTGGTCCTGGCCCTAGTGGTGGCCTCGGAGAACCCAAGTTTCACATCGATGAGACTGCTTTCACGGACCCCTGGGGACGCCCCCAACGCGGTAGGTACCTGAGCTTCCTTGAATCTGACTGAATCTGACGTAAACGACTGACACATACTTTGGTCAGACGGCCCCGCGCTTCGGGCAATCACTGTTATTGGCTATGCAAACTGGCTCGTTGAACACGATAATTCTTCTTGGGTCACGGAACACCTCTGGCCCGTTATTAAGCTCGACCTGGATTATGTTGCCAGCAATTGGAACCAATCTACGTGGGTCTGATCGAACTGATGCTGAGACGACTGATGCTGAGACGATATACCGATACACGCATAACAGCTTCGACTTGTGGGAAGAGGTTGAGTCTGCATCATTCTTCACTACAGCAGTACAGCATCGTGCACTTCGCGAAGGAGTTGCACTTTCCAGCAAGATCAGCCAAACGTCTGTGTCCGCGAGTTACGGTGCTGAAGCAGAAAAGCTTCTTTGCTTCCTCCAGGTGTGTTATATCAGTATCATGATATTTTTGGCTTCGTTCAATTAGAAACTCATATAGTCCTACTGGAACCCAACTGGAGGGTATGTAACAAGCAACACCGGCGGCGGACGTTCCGGCAAAGACTCAAACTCTGTTCTCACATCTATTCACACCTTTGATCCCGCCGCAGGCTGCGATGCCACGACATTCCAACCATGCTCAGATAAGGCACTCTCCAATCTCAAAGTCTACGTCGACTCTTTCCGGGAGATCTACGTTATAAATAACGGCATCAGCAATAAGTCTGCTGTTGCGGTGGGTCGGTACGCCGAAGATATCTACTACAACGGCAACCCGTGGTACCTGTCTGGCTTCGCTGTAGCAGAGCAGCTGTACGATGCGATCATCGTATGGAGCGCACAAGGTTCCCTCTATGTCACTCCTACTTCGCTCTCATTCTTCCGACAATTCGCAGAAGATATCGAACCCGGGACGTATGCAAGCTCGACGAGCACGTTCAAACACCTCACGAGCGCTATTAAGGCTTTCGCGGATGGGTTCATCGAGGTGAACGCGAAATATACACCGGCAGATGGCAGCTTGGCGGAGCAGTTCCACAGGAACGACGGGACTCCGTTGAGCGCGAAGGACTTGACATGGAGCTACGCGGCTGCTCTGACTGCATTTGCTGCTCGCCGTGGATTCAC
>JAXQGX010000112.1:0-28144 GCA_037040455.1 Irpex sp. P115-07
AGGACCATTTTGCCATGTCAACCCTGACGAGTCTGCTAATGAAACAAAGAACGGGCTTCCGTATGACTGGATACACGGATATATCATGAGATCGGGGTTCGGAAAATGTGAGAGAATTTAGATTTAGAAGACTCACGAGCGATACCGTCCAGTTTATGGGATCATTGGTCTTCGAGGTAATGTTGAACGGTGGATGCAGTGCAGGCGCGATCTACCAAGATATCCAATATATCAAACTTGAACGCACCCACCATACCATTCCAGCGCACTTACAGTCATAGTATACGGTGGCGTGCCATTCTTTGGTGTCAACTGAATGTCCGTACACTTCACATGGGATCGGTCAGCATCCAACAATATGTCTTTTAGTAACACCACTCCAGAGGATCAACACGCACCTGATCGACCCAACCAAACTGCGACATGGGTCCATTGCTCACCTGGGCATCCACGCCCAGCACGGCATCCTGCAGAGGGTACGACAAGTTCCTGCACACCGGCGTCGTTGTGAGGTTGGGTTGGGGATAGACGGTGTAGATGCCCTGGCATCCTCCTGTGTTTCCATTTATGTCGAACTAACAATGATAAATCCTGTCAACCTCCAGTACCACACTCCACATAACATAACCAATAGAATAGTTCGTACCATGCATATCTCATACTGCGTCCCGGGGACCCACGGTACCGGAAAATCCTACATCACACAGAACGGAGGATGTTAGCGTCAAATGCAACGAGGACGGTCGAACCGCAGTTTAATGCATGGCGACTACGCACGAAGCTCAGGTCCGAATTGCTATCTCCAGCAGGTACAATGAGGGGAACAATGAAAGTCCTATGGAATCGAGAGGGGCGAGGCGGCGATCGCAATGGTCAGCGCAGTACTCAATGGACGGAGGCAAAGTTATCGAGCGCTAGGACGTACGAAGTGTATATTTGCAGAAAATATGGTGCAGTCGGGTTCGGTCTGTGTAATTAACATGAGGAATGCGTGCATGAGAGAAGGATGGCCTCACTCACCCCACAGCATTCCCTCTGTTCCAAGTGATATGTATCGTGTCGCATTGCGCTATGTAAACGCGTACGAAATGCAGGTTAAGCGATGCCGCACGACCACACATACTACTCACCTGTGGTTGGTACAGGCGGCGACTGGTCTGGCGGTGTCCAGTCAAAGAAGAAGCTCTTGGTAAACAGTAATACCTCTATCAACACGCGAGATATACGGGTTACAAGCAAGCAATAAACGCACCTGAGGCATATACGGCACATATTTCGCCCAAGTCTGCTGCAAGAGGCAGCTCGCCCAAAACAATCCAGTTGTCCATGCCAGTGCGTCGCCGGAAGAGGTAGAAAAGCGGGTCATCGGTCGGTATGAGGAAAAGGAAAAGGAAGATGTGGGGAAGTTGGAAGTCGGAAACCCAAGTCAGGGTGTACAGGTTTGGGAGGTCGTGGCGAGCGTCCGTCAGGCCTAGTGGTAGTGTGCGCGGTTTTGCAGTACACGCCAAGCACCTTTCACTCTTGGATGGGCTGGCCACAGAGTATAGTATGCGTCGTCGACAAGGAGCCTCAAGAAACTCGAGTAGAATAAGAGAGAATTCAGGAAACGAAGAAGGAGCGGAGGGAGTGTCAAATGAGTGCAGACAGAACGGCAGCCGGTAGAAAGCCTGGAACATGGAACACTGCAGCGCCACAGACGCGGACGCCTGCTGCCAGGTTATCGACAGTAACAACTTGATCTCGCCATCCTAGCCCTGATTGATCCTACGGTATCTTCAAGAATGTTCAAATGTTCCCGAGTACGTGTCCATCTCGTCGAAAGATCTTTCAACTCTGGCCGCGGAGACACGAAGAGATGAACGAGCACAGGACTGGGAGGGTCGGGGCCGCGACCCAAAACTTTATCAGAACTCAATACATCATGATGATTATTGCAATGCGACGCAATGCATAACTACTGTAATTCCCCATACGTACGTGTACAAATAACAAAGAGTGGTGGACATTGAATAGAGAAGCATACTAAGTGAGACGTGTATAACGTAGAAGATAAATGAAGACCCGGTAACTTCCTCACACGAGACGTGAAGGTTTACGACCACTGCATCGAATCTGCAGCTGGAGCGGTAGGTGCACTCGGCGGTACATACCCACCAGCACCTCTCCCACGTCCTCTCCCTCTCCCACCAGGCCAATCACGTCCTCTCCCACCACGCCACACGCCTCTCCCGCGCGAACCACCGTGACCATACCTATTATTCCCATTACCCGCGTAATTAGGATTAGGATTAGAACCTTGTACTTGAACGTTCGTTTGCGTTTGCATTTGCGACGGCATGAATCCGTATCCGCCTGGATGTACACTCGAGCTTCCTGCGTCCGACGTCGGAGCCAGGACCGGAGCCGTGCGTGGCGGCGGCCGATGTTTCCTGCCTCTCGGTCGAGAATCACGGTTCGACGCCGCCGCGTTCCTCGTAGATGTAGATGTCCCCGTTTCCGTCGTACTCGTACTCTCTCCGTCTTTCTTGTTCGTGTCCTTCGGCGGTCTCGGGGGCGGAGGAGGTCCTGGATCATAGAACGGATTGTGTGGTTGCCAGAGCATCATGGGTAGGGGCGCCGTGGATGGTTGATATGGATAGCCTTGGAATACGTCGAAGGAGTAGAACGCGGGGAGAGGTTTCGGATCTATGGTTTCTATTAATGGGTATAGCTTGTTGAATAGTGTCAAGCCTGAGTGGCAATCGTTTGCGGCGTCTGGAAATAGCGATTTAGCATACGTTCGGTCTGATTTCGGTAGGAAGCTCTTACAATCTTGTTGGAGAGTTGATAAATTTGCCTCCCAGTTGCTGCGCTGGACTTTTCCTTTGGCTAGTGAGAGCTCGTGGTAGGTCTCGCAGAGCCTGGCTAGGCCGATGGGTGAGGAGTATTTGCCCTTCCAGTGGGCGTTGTCTACGGTACGAGCAAGGAGCCCGAGGTCGATGCAATTTCGCACATTGACACCGTAGTCTTTCCATAGTTTCTTGCAATCATCTAAGGACAAAGTCAATAACGAACCAATGTCAATGGTGATTTCATACTCACTTAAGATACTGACGCCTGCTTTAGAGTAGCTCGGGTTCTCCAGCAGAGCCTGAAGTGATGCTGGGAAGCCAGATACTATGCATCATAATGAGCCAAACTAACTGACAGAAGACACAGCGATGGTAGAGTACATCTCATAGACGTTACCTGTATCAACAGGATCGTGTCCTCGCTCGCCAGCTGAACAACCGCCACAGGGTTCTCGGGTGCTCCCTTCAAATACGTCGGCTTCCATTCGAGATCAAAACCAAGAGGGCCGGGTTTTAGCTGAGACAGTTCGGTGTCTACGGCTTGGGGATCTTGGAGGTATACCAGTCGGGAGGTGGGGGATACGTTTCGCCATGAGTATAGATCGTAGACTCGCTCGGGTACCTTGGGCTTTTGGACATGTTGTTGCTGTTGTTGCTGTGGCTGTTGCTGTTGTTGTTGTTGCTGTTGCTGTTGTCGCTGTTGCGGGGCAGACGAGCTCTCCGCGGGTAAGGTTGTCATTCTCAGCTCGAGAAAGTTGAATTCTTGGAAGACAGTGATATGTGTGCCTGGTGTGCGATGTTTGGGAGCTTTGGGCCGTGGTAGCTTGGTACTAGGATGCTGGCGGCGTGGGATGCGTGTGGTAGATGCGAGGAGTCGTTGGACGAGTTCCAAGGTGGGCCAAGTGGTGTATCTCACAGATACGCAGGTACAAAGAATTCGTACTAAGCATGTGCCGCAGCGGTGGCGAGGTCAGGGGAAGTCACAGTCACCCCGCCGCCAAGTTGAAATTGGTGTGCGTGTCACGCGAGAGTCACGTGTGACGCGTCCCACGTGCCTAAATTAGCGTGTTTCCCCGGACGCGTTTCTGGCTTTGTCTGTCACACTGGCACCCTGTTCGTTTCGTAGTCGACCATCATTGCCGAACACTACAAGATCGACCGGGAAATCTGAAAGCGAACTAGACTTCTTGTATCAAGTAACTTCTTCTTGCTTAACTTCTTGCTCACTGGCATCTCTTCACTGGAATGCCCAAGGCTGCACGCAAGAAATGGTACGCAGTGAGGAAGGGTTGGGATGGTCCACGTATCTACACTACATGGGAGGAGGTACAACATCAATTTCACTGCTGTCCAATCTGGTATGCTGACCAGATTCTCGCAGACTAAACAGAACGTATGAGGCCTGCTACAGAGCTATATCCTAACGAGGTCGACCAACGCGATTTTTGCAGGTGTCACGGTTCCCAGGAGCAGAGTTCAAGAGCTTTACATCTGAGGCGCAAGCGGAGGAATGGCTTCAAGCCGGCGCGGGTATCTCCTATAATGCAGGTGCGAACGACTCACACGTATGCACAGTTTCGTTCTCACCGCTTTACTGTTAGGATCCTCTCAAAGCAGTAACGGGACCACGCCACCCGAAACGCCCTCTACCTCACAACAGAGTGTTGCCAGTTCAAGTGCACCAATCGTTGTCTCGAACCAAGCACCTACGCTGATCGGTCCCAGTTTCTCCGGTGACTCCTCTACCTCCTCCTCAAGCGAAGACTCAGACTGGGACATGGCCACGGAGGTTCCGGGGGTGCCTGCAGCTCCTATAGAGGGACCTGACAAGCCACCTACAGAGCCACCTGTGAAGCTGTCCCCCGAGCAGGAACACGTTCTCAACCTCGTCAAATCCGGACAAAGCGTCTTCTTCACAGGCTCAGCAGGCACAGGAAAATCCGTGCTCCTCCGCGAGATAATCAAATGGTGTGAAGCCAAGGCCATTAACTTTGCCGTAACTGCATCCACCGGTATCGCAGCTGTGAACATCGGCGGGTGCACACTTCATTCGTGGGCGGGCATCGGATTAGGTAAGGAACCCGAGGAGAAGTTGGCGGGCAAGATCCTGGGGCAGGAACGTTGGCAACGGAGGAAGGAGCGAGAGGCACGGATAGCGAAGGGGCTGCCACCTGGAGACGAGGAGGGTGATTATTATGATAAGTCGAATTCTAGGGCGTTGAAGCGGTGGACGAGTTGCCAGGTTCTGATTATTGATGAAAGTGAGTTGGACGTTCTGGGCGTGGCAAGTTTGCTGGTCTGATTGGTTGACTAGTATCGATGTTTGATGGCAAGCTGTTTGATAAATTGGTTCGGATGTTGACGTTGAGTTGCTTTGTCCTATGATACTGACGAGGATAATCAGGAATTTGTTGGTCGCGCATTACGCAAGAATCCAAAGCCCTTCGGTGGAATCCAGGTCAGCCGCTGAAATACAATTCCTGCGCTCTATTCGCAGAATCTAACTCCCTCGATCAAGCTTGTATTATCAGGAGACTTCTGTCAGCTACCGCCCGTACCAGACAGGGAGAAAGGTGTCGAGATCCCTGCCACGTTTGCTTTTGACGCGAAGTCTTGGGATACGTGTGTGGGCAGGCCCGTTGTGCTCAAGAAGGTTTTCCGTCAGAAAGACCAACGTAAGTCTATAAACGTTTTATATATAAGCGACTCATGGCTCATCAACTTTTGTCTAGGCTTCGTCAATATGCTTAATGCGATGCGGTTCGGCCAGCTGAACCCAGAGATCATACAGGCCTTCCGGGGATTGAGCAGAAAGGTTGAATACACCGACGGACTTGAGCCCACAGACCTGTACGTATCCTTTGTTTATTCATACTTGGCTGCGTATAGAGTGGTGATACTGAAAATGAGGTTTCTAAAGGTTTCCTACCCGTAACGAAGTTATGAACGCCAACGCCTACCGCCTCCGTGCAATAGATGCGCAGCCCTTCCAATACGACGCTACAGACATCCCTGGGTATAACTCCAACGGGTACAGAATTACACGTGAAGAGATGAAGAAACTGCTCGAGAGGCTGGTGGCACCTGAGAGTATCACTCTCAAGGTAATTTTCATCAACTGTCACATGCTAGACCTCCACATTTGACTTAAACCTAAATCGTCCACAGGTCGGGGCGCAAGTCATGCTCATAAAGGTGAGTTCCCTCTCAATCTCCCGAACGCCACCTAACCCACACACAGAACATCGTCCAAGGCGTCCTAGTCAACGGCTCCCTCGGGCGCGTCATCAACTTCCTAACCACCCGCGAAGCCGCCGACCAAGGCATCCAGCTCAGCGTCATAGAAAACACGAAAGAAGGCCGACGATGGCACGGCGAGTCGGAAGCACGAAAGAAGGGGTACGACAGGTACCAGGATATACCGCCTACGCTGTTGAATTCGAACCATCGGTGGCCGGTTGTGCTGTTTCAGACGGCCTCGGGGGAGAGGATGGAGAGGCCGATGTGTTGTGTGCCGTGTTCGTTTGAGGTTAATAATGCGGATGGGGAGATTGAGGCGAAGCGCGAGCAGGTGAGTTCAGTTCGTAGGCGGGGGTTGTGATGATCACTATCACTAGCATTGCAGAGGTCAAGGCTTACTGTTGAGCGCAGATACCGCTCATACTTGCGTGGGCTCTGAGTATACACAAGAGTCAAGGTCAGACGCTCCAGCGTGTCCGAGTGGATCTGTCACGCATCTTCGAGAAAGGACAAGGTCTGTGATAATCCAAGTTGCGCTCTCTCCGACCCTGTCAATGACTCACGTTCTCCCTCAGCATACGTCGCCCTATCTCGCGCCACGAATATGGACACCCTAGAAGTCAAAGGGTTCAACCCAATAAAGTAAGCCCTACGCTTTTCTGTCCAGCCTAACGCGCCATCATTTAAACTGACTGTACGACGACCATCCGTAGAATCGAAGCACACAAACGCGTGATCGAGTGGACGAGGGCGAATACTGACATACATGTACCCTACGGTGCCTCTCAGCCGAAGCACGACGACACAGACTCCGACGAGGAGTATTGGCATCATGTTTAGAATAGGCCTTTTTCGAGTTTCGCATACGACAGTTTGGTTGTCGTTTGTTGTATTGATTCGCCGCGGTTGGCGGAATTTCTTGCATACGTTCCCTTCTCAGTATCGATAGTATTTATGCAGCCTATATATTTACAGTCTACTAACACCAAGCTATCATTACTACTTGAAACGCCTAGGTCATTGTCATGGGTCTGCAAATGGAGTTCGCAATTTAAGCGCAAGCCTGTAATCTACTTGGAACGACATAACTGGATACAGCAACATGAATCCCAAATGATTACACCATAAGTTATGGCCGACTCTCTGTCGGATGCCGTCTAGGCCTCCCAGCTTCTCCATTTCCCATAATTCAAGTGCTTGAGAACAAGCAGGAAGGCTGACATGCGAAACATCCATTCCATCACTCACATTCGCCTCAGCCGCTCTTCGGATTCTGGGAAGAGGAACACCGAAGATGCGGCCACTCCTTTCCCTCTCGTCGGCAGCGTGAGCAATGCTAGAACAGCAGGCTCAGGCGTACGAGAGTGAAGTGGTCGTTGGGAGGTGAGGTGTGTGTGAGAGGAAAGTAGGATTTCGTGTGAGTGCTATATACTGTCAGGCGGATGATGTCGTCGTATCTTGGGGTTAGGGCCATAGATATAGAATTCCTCGTCTGGTCGTCGCGAGCTGGAATGAAGAAGGGAAGAGCAGACTGTCACGATGCCGAGAGAAGTAGGAAGTGTTCGTAAATGAGAAAATGAGAGAGTCTCTTGGCGCTGCGTGGGACAACACAAGGTGTATGGCCATGGCACGAGGTAACCTAGGGAAAGTTGAATTCAGTTCGTTGTACAAGCCAAGCACACATGACGGTCTGGTTCAGTGTCGTAGACTGCGCGAGAACCTGCGGCTGGAGAGCATCTGAGCAGTTAGTGTCTGCCACGAGGCCATCGAACTTACAATTTTCGGACGACAAGGGGGTGCGATATGGCAGGAATATACTGCGAATGAAATCGTACTGAGCACGGCCGTAGTCACCGAGGATTTCGGCTCCAGTTCTTCATCGCTGCACGACGGAAATTTGCGTCAATGCAAATATGGCAAACTAAATAGTTTCCTGGCATTATATCAGATTTATATCCTTCACTAATGACACCTGTTCGTTGCGAAAGTCAACCTGAAACCAAGAGAGGAGCGTTGTATTCAGCCACCGTGAATCGATCTTATATAAGCGAAGGAGAAGCGGAATTTGCGCTGGGAAGTCTTTGCTCGAGTCCGCTTTGGCGTCGTGAGATAGGAAACGCCGCGACAGCGTCAAGTAGTCGGTTGTCAATGTAGTCGGCGCAGACGGGATGTACGTGGACGATATTGCTCACGATGAGGACAAAGTGGCATACAAAATACGAAGAGAGAGACGGTTGAGACCGGATGTTTGTCAGGAGAATTGAGTGAGAGTTCCTTATCTATGGGTGCAAGGCTCACATGGTCGGGCAGAGATAAGGAATTTTTTACCTTGACGGAGTGATCGCGGGTGGCGCGTTGCCATCAGATCAGGGCGCCGAACTACGTCGGTTGCCTAATGTGGTAAGACTTACGGAGGGAAGCGTCCTTAAGGAGGCCCGAGAAGATGCCGATGACGGCAGTTCTGGATAACGCTGGGCGCCTTGAGGGTTCGCATGAATTGATGACTCGAACTCACCGCCGCAAAAAATGGAATTGTTGACATTTTGCGATCGATCCATTGGAGGTGGGAGAGTCCGGAAGCTGCCTGCAAACCCTGCCAGCCTCCGAAACCGATGCACCCAGTCGAGGCCTTCCAACTCACCCAGTGCGAGTCTCCGCGGCCGCCCACAAACCGGGGAGCGGACAAACTCTACAGCCATATCTCGACTAGCCTGCCCGGGACGAACACTCTGAACTCGACATAGCGTACCTCTCTTCTTCTCGTCTAGCACTTCTTCTCAGCCCCACTCGCAACAGGCTCCACTGTAGAGCGCAGCGAGCCCGCAATCAACACCTGACGTCGAGCATAGTCTTATAATAGTCAGACGACCCCTCACTGTTCGGGTTTGCCATCCCTTCTTCTACTCCAGGACGGAAACATCGCCAACGTTAGAGCACCAACATGGACCTCCAACCTCTTTTATCTCGTGCGTACCTGCTTCTATCTTGACACAACCCGCCAACTCAATCTACATCTCAGGTCGTGCGGGCCAATCACTAGCCGTGGATGTGAGCCAGTGAGTACCCGGCACACGTCCAAGATAACAGTGCCGCATGCTTATCGCGGCGGATGCTCTCACAGGTTTGACCGCGGTGACATGGCGTTCATCATTATCTGCGGTGCACTTGTCTTGTTTATGGTCCCAGGTGTCGGTAAGTCCGTACTTATCTTCACGCGCCCGCACGATAACAAACCGTTATCTCCTCTTCCCCACCCCCACGTAACCATTCCGCTGCATCTCAACCCCCTGTCACTCCTATCTAGCTTTCCTATACTCTGGTCTCTCACGTCGCAAGAGCGCGCTGCACCTCATCTGGATCGTCACCGCTTCGAACGCCATCGTCATATTCCAATGGTACTTCTGGGGCTACTCTCTCGCGTTCTCGTCAACTGCAACCAACGGATTCATCGGAAACCTACACAACTTTGGTCTACAGAATGTCCTCGCGGATCCCAGCCCCGGCTCCCCACTCATTCCTGAGTTACTTTACAGCTTTTTCCAGATGGAGTTCGCCTGCATAACGGTGGCTATCTTGGTCGGCGCGTTGGCGGAGAGAGGTCGGGTGCTACCTGCGCTCCTGTTCGTGTTTTGTTGGATGACGATCGTGTACTGTCCCCTCGCATGCTGGGCATGGGCGCCAGGAGGGTGGGGATTCAAGTGGGGAGTACTCGACTATGCAGGTTCGTCGCGTTCTTCTCTTTAGCGCTACCGCCTCTGCTTAACACAGTCCTCAATAGGTGGCGGACCCGTTGAGATTGGCTCCGGTATCGGCGGTCTCGCATACTCCTGGGTGCTCGGTCGTCGCACGGAGCGCGAGCTCATCAACTTCCGCCCACACAACGTCTCCCTCGTCGCGCTCGGCACGTTCATACTCTGGGTAGGATGGCTAGGCTTCAACGGTGGCTCCGCGTTCGGAGCAAACCTTCGTGCTGTTCTGGCCGTCTGGAACAGTATGATCTGCGCTGGTTTTGCCGGATTCGTCTGGTGCTTCTTGGATTATCGGATCGAGAGGAAGTTGACTATGGTCGGCTTCTGCTCTGGTACTATTGCTGGATTGGTTGCTGCGACGCCTTCGAGTGGGTACATACCGCTTTGGGCTAGCGTGATTCTCGGTGTCGTAGTTGGTGCTGTATCTAACTACGCGACGAAGCGTGAGTCTAATAAGTTTAGCTTGTTAGCTGTGGAAGTACTAACAGAAGTGTGTCCCATACAGTGAAGTTCCTCCTTCGCATAGACGATGCTCTCGATCTGGCTGCCGAACACGCTATGGGCGGAATCATCGGACTCTTCTTCAACGGGCTGTTCGCAGACAAGAACCTCATAGCTCTTGATGGCGTCAACACCTCGGCCCCCGGAGGATGGCTCAACCACCATTACAAACAACTGTACATCCAGTTTGCGTACATATGTGCGGCGGTGGGATACACGTTCTTCGTGACCGCGCTGCTCGCCAAGACGTTCGATATGGTACCTTGGCTGAGGTTGAGGACGAGTCCTGAGGAGGAGGCGCTCGGTATGGACGATGTTCAGGTACGTGCTGCATACTATCTATCGCGGAGGATGAAGAGCTCATGGGATCGATTTACTTCGTACAGCTCGGTGAATTCGCCACAGATTACGTAGAAGTACGAAGAGACTACCGCGACTGGACACCCGCCTTCGACGCAGCCCTTCCCTTACGCACCGCCAAGGGTGGAAGCTCAGAAACGACGTCTTCGTCTGGAGAAACTCCACCGCCCGCTGTTGGTGGAGATCGACATGGTGCTCCGGACCTCGCGAACAAGTCGCTCCGACCACAGCAGAGCGGGCTCGACAGTATCACCGAGAAACCTGTTGAGGAGGTGTCCTCGTAAATGCCTCTCGAACGCTTGGATATCGCTCCGCGTATACTTTCGTCATGGGGGTAGTCTCGGGACGTCGGTTTGTTTCAACTCAACTCTGGAAAAAGGATACACGGGCCCATTCATACATCATTTATCCCGCCCGTATTCGTGTCCACTTTATCTTGTGCCTCGATATCTACTTCGACCATCCGTTGCTTTTGGGGGATCGGGAACGCTGTTGTTGTTTGTGGTTCGGTCATCCATTTCATCTTTGTAATATGACAATTTAAGTACACTGTGTATTGGTAACATCATCTTTTTCTACATCTATAGACTTGTCCTTTTGATCGTTGTGAAACGCAGATTGATGCTTGCGCTGTGTGTCCTGTCAATTTAGCACTACTGGTAATCCTCATCGTATGACACTGAAGACCACTGTTTTAGCTCGCTCCCTCCTGCGCTGTCACCCGGAGGACTTTCGACGTTCGTACTTAATCGAAATCCCTGGGAGTACGTCTCAGACTACTCAGGAAACTTCGACCTGTTCGTCTTAGCCTTCTGATACAATAGTGCCGCGCAGGACCAGCCTTCATTTCGCGAGTCGAGGCGATAATAATATACACTCATAAATAAATACCAGAACGCGTATATCGGGACTTGGCCAGATCGAAACGGAAGGATGTTTCGCTACACTCATCGTCGTCTGCGCACTATTATATCGGACCTTATATCCCACAACACCTTGCCTACTAGTCATGGTAGGCACTGCCCTGGCATATGGTTAAGTCATTTTGTCAATGTAGCTGGATACGTGCGACTCACCTACTGCGCTTCAACGTCATAGATATAGTGCTGCTGGTTGACCTTATGTTCTCCGTGAGGAGCCGTAGTACTAGAAGGAGAGTGAGTTTCTTCCGGGTTTACTGGCAGTGGATCGCTGGTATGATCTTCTTCCTCATCGGCAGGCTCCTCTCCGATGGTCTGCAGCGACTGGCCCATGTTACCAATAACTCGGATACTGCCCGACTTACTGCCCGAAATCCAGGAACTTCCTGCGGGTTTCACCTGGCGCAGGTTGAGGATGAAGCGGCATATAATGATTGATGGCAGGCTTTTATGGTGTTGCATTAGTATACAAGAGTAATTCAGATTCGATGACTGTATGGATTATACTCACACTTCTTGGAAGGGTTCTGAAACATCCATGGAAAGCAACACTGGCTGAGAAGCAACAAGTTTAGGTGTCGTTTGAGGACATATCAAGATAGCAAAACGCACAACGTTCGCTTCGATTATTTGAAGGATATTCAGGGCCAAAAGAATCCTATGCCAGATGTGTTATGTGCCTTCCGTTGAGAATAGTCACGGAGGGAAGATACTTACACGAAGTATAATGTTCCTGCACTGGCTTATCAGCAACCGAAGACTGTTCGTGACAGTGGAGAAATGTCCTACCGTCTCGGAACAGCATTGTAGCCAGAGGAAACTTCTTTCTTTGTCGCCGGGCCTCGTTGTACAACCGTGCTGTCTTGAACCAGGTAACGGCTAGCACCAGTATATCGCCCAGTATCACAGCCATTCGGGTAATCAACGATACTGTTGAGTTTTTATTGAGCTGACGTTAACTGGCAAGGCAGCTACTTACATCTACAGATACTGATTAGCGTTGCACATAGTAAGATCAGAGTTTTCGAGACTTACGATAAAATCAGATCAGGGGACAACATGAGAACTGATGTACACACTTGATACTCATCGATGACGACGGCACTCGTTATGTCAACATACTTACTTTGCGCGATCGTAAATGTCTTGTCCGAAGCTATTATAGGGTTTGGACTCACTAAGTTAGTCAAGAACGGTACAAGGGTCAATAAGAACACCGCGCCGGTCATAAAAATTGCGCGATTTAACAAGGCATATACTCTTAGTGCTGAAAATGCTATCTTGAAGTAAGTCAACAACACTAGTACAGCGGATCGAAATACTTACAAGCAGAGCATAGAAACAGTATCAACGTGAGGCCGTCCCCTAGCCGCTGGTTGATTATGCAGCTGCGAAGTACTTGAGTTGAAGTTAAAATACACTTGAAGTGGTCTTACTCCTTGGGAAGACAGTTGCGTCAGCCTACGAATTGTTAATGACGAGTTGTATAGATTGCACACCTCGTGGCCCCACACAGGAAGCAGAATGCAAATACAGAGGGAGAGAGTACTGTATCGTGTGAATACATACAGCCAAGTAGCGACCGTCCAGTTTCTAGCCCATATCACTTGCACCTCTTGAGAGAAAGTGATCGAGCATTCAAATAAATACAGAACTACGTGGCAGCCTCAGATATTTGACGGATAAATCAAGCCTTGCATGCGACGCACCATTAGCAGATAAATTAATGGCCAAGGAGATCTGTCTGTATGAGAACAGTAGATGAGTCTGGATACTAGTAAGTATTCAGTGCATGTGCTCGAAAGAACGAACTCTTGCTGCAATGTCGCAATGGAAAACATCGAGTATAGAGCACCAACTTGAATGGACGTCTGTATAGTGAATCTAGATATGAGGCAGGCTCAAGCTGAGGAAATCGGAGAGTCTAGTTAGAGCAGAATGGCAGTAGTAAGTATATATAGACCGACCAGCATACCTATTATACGAGATGTGCAACTGAGAGCAGGCGTTAGAAGAATCATCATATAATATGGCAGCACTTTGAACAATGTTCAGAGTATGCTGAGCGAGTAGCAGGGACTCTATCAAGATGTTTCCCTGATCACTGGCATGAGGTAAGTAGATACACAGTCAGCAGCGTAGTGAGGATGGATGTCGTTGGATGGGTGATCGTTTCACAACTGAAAGGTTTGGGGTTACTGACAATCAGTAAAAGTCACTAGCAGCGCAACACGTATGAATGGAGAGACTCGGATAATCCGTCAAACACCCGTCTGATTCAAGAGTGTACAGTAACGTACAGTAACGAACACATCTACTGTAGCATCCGAGAGGGCAGCTCAGTTAGCCTCGTTCCCAGACCCTAGTCCGCCGCTGAGACAGAGAGAGAAAACCTGCCATGGATAGCAAGTTTTCGTGGCATGCTACAAACGGAGTGATGATGTTACTGTAAAGCCATGATGAGGCGGTTTAAATTTGAGACCGTGTTACTTGAGGGAATGTCGCCCATCTGTTGATATACCTACTAAAAGGTCCTTCTATCGGTCCTTGTCGATTAGTGGTTAGATCATCACGTTGTGGTATCACAATTCCGTGAAGACGCAGGCTCGAATCCTGCCTGGGACACTTGTTTTTGCCATTTCCTTTTTGGCAGTCGGGCCGATATAACCGGTAGCTCTCTCATGTCAGTGTGTGTGCGTCAGGCTCAGTACTTGCTGTCATGTCCGCGGTGACTGTCAGGGTGACTGTTAGATAAGTACACAGAACACCCTCAATCGTGGGTACAACCTAGTTATTCTTGTCCCTGTTCCACCGCTATTGACGGTTTGAAGATATTCTTGAGGGTATGTTCCCTGTTATCTAATACTTGCGTTTCCATCTTCTCACTGCCTCACTCACGGCACCTCTCAGTATCGTATCTAGGCCACATAGGATCGTGGACCGCAACTGCACGAACGACGCTGTGCATACTCTCTGGCTCAGCTAACCATGGTGGAGGCCTCTCCTGTGGCCTCGACGTCGCAGACCCCATATCACTCGCTGGCCTCGGTTCCCCAGGAGCTTACGGAGCACATCCTGCGGTTCTGTCACCCACGAGACATCGCAAGTCTTTCGGAGACGTGTAAGACTCTGCGAGACATAATCTACAACGAGGACGAATACATCTGGCGCACGGCGTTCTTGTGGTATCCTTTCGATGACTTACGTCTCTCTCTCGACGCTGAGGCGATCGGCAATGCGACGCGTTCGGCGTCACCGGCATCAGACTTAGGAGAGAAGGCTAAGATAACGCTGGCTCGGGGCTGGAGGAAGGAACTGCAGAGGCGGATGTTCGCTGAAGGAGTGCTCCGAAAGCCAAATAGAGATGGCCTCGATGGACGCAAGCTCCTCAAAGCCTTGAAGGTCCTGAGCGATGCGCTTTCCTCCGCAGCGCCTGCCACTAGCTCATTCGTATCCAGCAGCGCCAGGACGGACGATACCGACATATCGTTCAACCTCGCGTGGGTCGAAGGTACCCTTTTGGAATCTAAAGTCTTCGAGGCACCTACCGCGTCGGTGATAGAGATGATCGCCAGCGATCCCACTGTCGAAGGTGAACTCGAGCGGTTACGTGCCCGGCTCAGATGCTACCTCACCCTCGCACACGAAACGGGTGCAGCCGGTGAATCCACAGAGCGCCTTCAGAAGTTGCGCACGGCCGCAAGATGTTTCGTATACAACTTGCAGAACTATCGAGATGAGACGAGGTGGGGGCCGTATAAAGTTCCACGCAAATCGGTTTCGGAACCTGAGCCTGATGGAGAGGGTGCACCAGAGGACATAGAGGGAAAGGATACAGAGCTGATTGTAAACTGGGAGCATGTCGAGCATATTAGAAATGTGGTCTTTATGAACCTGAGGGGACTGCCCACTCATTGGAGGAGCTCCGTCATACCGAAGTTCGATATTCAAGCAACCCGGCCGTGGTCTGCGCCAGGATACCACTCCGAGAAGAGGAACCCAAGGGACTGGGCAGGTGTAGAAGGTGTATGGAGGAGAGTAGTCTGCTTCATGGACTATAGGTCAGTAATGTCTCCGACATTAGAAGTAACTATCCAAATGACTCATTTGTATTCTTAGAGATCTATTCTGTAAGCGTTCAATCAGTCGTACTTACTGCTCCTGCTATTAGCGCTAACGTATCATGCATTGTGCGGCTCGATAGCGTTCAACGTAAGTCTTTCGCGTGTTTCTTCTTTGGATCATGCACTGATGGGTCTTGTAGTACACGAGCGTGCTCGGCATGCGTCTCCAAGCAGCATACTTTGAGCAAGATTTCGCAGAGGCAACACGCATAGTTGAAGCTCAGTTCACGTTCGATGAGGAAGCATCTCTCGCAACCGAACCAGAAGACGATGATGATCCTGAGTACCCGCCAATAGCCTTCTCGGGCCTTGCTCGTGGAGTCCATCTCAGTCGCCACTCGCGTGTGCATGGGACAATTCGGAAGAAGAAGGACTACGTTCGGTGGACCTTTGTAGATGTCGTTTCCGTACTTCTTGCTTACTCTTCCAGAACTCGATCAACTGACAAATTGACCCTTTTATGTAGATCACAACGCACGATAGGTCGCAGTGGGCGTGAGTGATATCTGTCAGTGTATTGAATACTTGTCAGTAAAGCTGAATATCTTGCGTTACCAGTGCGGAAGGCGTACAAGTTGGAGGCATTGGGAGCGCGATGGGAGTTGCGGGCATCTGGACGGTCGCGGTACACGAAGACAGTACGTCATATATGTGTGTCATTACTATCTACTTCGTGTTGAACTCACGATTTTCATCTGCTATATAGATGCAGACCCCGCTGGTAAATATTCTTGTTTTTGTAGAGGTGACTGCAATTGACAGTGACATCACTTGGCAGGACCATTCTGGATGTGGAAGGCAGATCAGAGCTTGCCAGACAATATGCTCGTTCTGCACGATTATTGACTACATCAAGCTTGAACCGATGCGCGGTTTTCCGATGCCTTATCGAATGACGGAGCGAATATCTCACGTCGAATTTGACAATGCTTGCCATCTTTTAGCTCATTTGTAGAATCAGCTGTATCACCATTTTGTCTGGGTTACTTCTCTTTTTTTCGAGCTGGAAATTGCTATAGCTAGAGTTGTACAATGTATCATGTAACAGTACCATCTAACATTCAAACCTGCAACTGCCAGAGTGGCCGCACACTCCTCTCGGGGCTCATGCATCGCGTGAAGACTTTGATTGATTCAAGATTATCATAAGGCATAATTAACCCAAGGTTGTACATGGAGACGAAATCCCATAATAAAATACGCGAAGAGCTTCAAATCAAATGTGTATTCATTGAATCTGTTGTCACTTGAGCAGACTTCTGCTATGATGATTAAATATATCAATATGACACCGAAATGTGAACATAAAGTGTAACTCACAGCGCAGTACACGCATTTACTCAACGATGAGAGAGCAGACGGTGCCCGTGGTGTCAAACAAGCAGTTGGCCTGGTTGTTTCCTTGGCCAGCACATGCAGCACAGGGCTGAGCACCTGCATCACCGCAGTATCCAGCGCAAAGGGGACCACTATGGATGTACTTGTCAGTACTGTATATCATCGGATATGAAGGACCTCGGAATGAACACACGTATTAGAGCTTTGGATGCATTGGCCAGGGCACCCAGAGGGAGAATGGCACTCGCAATCGTCGATTGGGCATGACGCGGAGACGGAGACAGCGGCGAGGACCAATGCGGAGAAGATGGTGAGGAACTTCATGACGATATAGAATGCAGTGATTATTGAACTGGGGTTCGAGGGAACAGTGAGTTCGCTGGTGACTGCTGTGAGCTACCGCGCCCTCGTTACTCCCCTTATATATGAATAATGGTTACCGTGTACGTGACCTACCCTGATATTCTGTAAAACGCTTCAGGAGCAGGTCATCTGGGCGAAACTGTCAAAGTTTGAGGGTGTCGCACAAAGTTCCGATCCCCGACTCGCGTCGCTACTCGGCAATTTCATCAGAATGAATGTCACCCGACAGCTCCCGGCAGGGTGTCGCAGCGGATTCAATGGCATCGGCCAGGTTTGATGCGCCCGACAGCCGCAAAGAATGTAGCCTGAGAGTTGCGGAGTGCCCGAATCAGCCTTCTTCTCTCGGATACGGCGACACTAAACCGCCATGATGTGAGTGTTGACTGAAGCTTGTTGTTCGGGATGAACAATGAACATTGACCTGGGGAGATGGGTTACTATGAGGCTGTCTAGTATATGACCTTCTTTGTGATAAACCTTTGTCTTGATGTCAATTAACAAGAGAGTGTTAACAGTAGGTCACAAATCGTGCAGAAGCAGCGTTCTCACTCTATAAATTGTATTCAGATAAGGATGGCATAGTTTGCTGTGCGAGCTCTCACCATGAAGAATTCGGGCGGCCGCTTTCCGACTGTTCTCTGTCAAAACTGAGGCACTGCAACAGGAGCTACGGTCGACATCCCCTACGTTTGATCCAAGTATTGTCGAGAAGTCTCCTTTGGCAGCTGGGCAAGGGGTCCACAGAACTCAATGAATGGCGTTCATGTGCTTTGAATCTGCGCCTGGAAGGTGCCAGATACCACCTAGTTGTGCATAACGTTTCATTTGGGAGCTACGCCTGGGTTGATAGTAGCCTAGCTTAGCCGTCTCGGGGTGTCACGGTGTAGTACATGTGAGCCACAGCGCAGTAAACTGTGAACCCATGTCAATGATTAGATTGGTTACACTAGAATGGAGGTTACATACTTCGTTCACAGCATACGTAGTAGAGGTCTGAGGTCTGACCTGTCCCAATACCACATGGANCACCGTGAGGCTACTCAACGCCAGCTTACATCATCAAGGCGCCTATATGTTTACAGTGCTTGGAATTTGCAACGAACCGCCTCATAATCACAAACTTCCGCCTAGGCTAGGATCCGATAGCCAATTGTTGAGATCTGAGAGTTACTTGGGGTGCTTGCTCTCCTGACACACCGTTTCCTCTCGAATGCTACATGATTCAACGCTCGCCGCTCTAGCGTGGACAACTTGCAACACGGTCTTCCATCTCAACGATGAGGTAAGTGCTTGATAAGTATTACTGTTTCCACAGCAGACGTTTTATGAGTACTCACACTACATGCTTTAAGGTTACACTAATCTGGAGGTGCACTTTTTTGCCTTTCCTCGGTCTGGTTGGCTGATCGCAGTGACTGATTGTATTTCCAGTCAGTCCAACTCTCAGGCCATAAGATGCACGTACGTGTTCATCCGATATGCGCCAATTTTGCATGAATTGTAAGTGGAACTCATTACTCATATTTTCCTACTAATGGCTTCCATCTCTTTGAGCATGAGCTTTTTTGCTCTATTCGGGAGGAACACGTTCTCCGCCTTCATGTGTATCACTCGTGAATGGGT
This sequence comes from Irpex sp. P115-07, assembly GCA_037040455.1. Classification (NCBI taxonomy): domain Eukaryota; kingdom Fungi; phylum Basidiomycota; class Agaricomycetes; order Polyporales; family Irpicaceae; genus Irpex; species Irpex sp. P115-07. Next base: position 19,050 of record JAXQGX010000112.1, read on the forward strand.
TTTCCAGCGAGTACTCATAAGCGCAACTCTAGCGTTGATGATCGCTATCCCGCTTATGACGCGAGGTGTGTATTAATTCTTGCTCTCTCTGTGAGTGAATGTTGCTGATAGTTCCGTTCAAGTCCGTAGCCTGCGTCACAAGAGTCGGGATACCATACGACTACTGACTGTGGTTTTCGTTGCTGAAGTTATCGGGACGACTATTGCCCTGGCAATTGCAATGTCGGAAGAAGAACTTGCAAAGAGCTGCCTCTTGGCCAGTTCACCCAGCTTGAAAAGATTTCTGATCTATTGGTATGGGCAGGCGAGCTAGGCGAGCGCACAGATGACTTACTCATACTTTTGTCCCAGGCTGCTCTCGCTGTTATTCCAGGCATCTCTGTTCGTATATACCTTGCGTCAATTCTTAGGCCACGCAAGAGAAATATACAGCACGCGATATGGACCTCTCATTCGCGCTCTCATGAAAGATGGTGCATGGGTCCTTACGATGATTTTAGGTACGCACGCAGTTTACTGATTGACTGGCTGGTTCTAATCTGGGTTTTATCGCGTCTCAGCCTCTCTGTACTATCAGATTAAACATGATTCATCCCGTGGAGTAGCCTACTTGTAAGTCGCAAAAGAAAGTCTATGCAAATACTGACACCTTTCGATGTTTATAGCTGGATGCTTAGTATGATGTCCTTTACGGTGAGTGTTCAGAATTCCTACCGCGCGTAAAATCATGCTGACAGAATTAATGTGATAGGGATCACGCATCATACTCAGCATGACGAAGTTCACAGAGACGAGACCACATGAATCACTACCGAGTACGTAGATAAGTCTGCGTTCGTCTCGAGACTTGAGACATAGAGCGACTGCGGGCGTGGCAAATAGATCAGTCCATAGAGGGGATAAGTGCAGCTCAAGACTGTTGGAAGAATATTGCAGTAATAGATCCAGCTAATGTATTTACAAGCACCTCGAATGTAAGATAATACGGTGTCAAGGTCCGAATTGAAGAGTCTGATATATAGATACTCCAATGAATGGTTCCGTTGAGGGAACGGAGTGTAAATCAAATAAGGGCGGCCGCGCCAGAACATCGTGCTTACTGCTCCTTCTTGGTCTGGAGAGCAGAAGGAACGTCTCCCAGTGCCTGGCCAACCTTGACCTTCTGTCCGTTGGTGATCGTGAACTGGAAGTCCTGTGGTGCCTCGAAAACGAGCACAATGGTACTCCCTAAACAGAAGCCACCCATCTCCTGCGCCTTCAGCAACGGCTGACCGTCCAGGACAGTGGATGCGCCAGAGTAGACAGCCTCAGTGTATGTACCGAGTGGGTGGCCGCGTCGTGGACCATAGTTCGTACGCAGATCCTATGTCGCATAAATTAGCAATTAGCTCAGAAGTGTAAATGCACAACATTGCGATCTCCCTACCTTGTCAAAGTTGATCTTGATGCTTCCGACATTGGTGGCACCGACAGGCACCATACTGAAGAAGCCATATTTCCAGCGACCGAGTAAAGCCACGCGCTCATTCAAGACGAAGAGGTTTTCCAGTCGCTTCGCCATCCAAGGAGATACCGAGAAGAGGTCACCTACCTGGATGTCAGTCTTACATGTCTTGTTTCCAAACATAGGAAGGCCTACCGATGAAATGTCTCCGTTTTTCGACGACCCAGGCTGTCGGACTATGGAAGCGGTGATAATCGCCAGGTGCAAGGTAGATGACCGTGAAGTAGAGCGTGTTCCCAGGTTTCACCAAAGCCGCAGATGAACTTCGTCTCCGTTCCAGAGTCGGTCGTACGCCCATTTGAGCTGCCACAGATGCATCGTGCGCTACAACTTCAGATACAGTGCCCTCTTGCGATACTGAGGCATCCGTCCGCTCTCCAAACTTTGTCGCGCCAGAATCGGTCGAGGGGGGTTGTTGGCTTGCAGTAGGCGTGCTAGTTCCAGATGGTGAAGGAGAGTTCTGGGCGTGTGTGCCAAGCAGCTCCTGAAGACTGTACTCGATACCGTTAATGTCAGCGAATTGCCTGTCATTCACTTCCGCCAATTCTCGTGCTGCGAACTCGACTTGTTCTCTTCTTGTGGTGGAAGACTCAACACCGAGGAGAGCATCTAGTGAATAAGTACTGCCTTTGATCTGTTCTACGCGTCCGCCTTTGATAGTTCCGAAGTGCAGTATCCGTCCGTCTGCTGGGCTGACCTGTTTTGGACCAGGGCTGAGTTGACGACCATTATCCGCCTTGTGAGCTAAAGACGTACCAGTATGGTATCGGCCGTAGGTCGAACGCCGTCCTTCAGCCGTCGGTAGAAGAAATCGCCAAGACTGGTGTACTCCTTCAAATCCTTCTCCACTTCATCCAGGTTGCATCCAAATACGTAAGAATAGACTTTGAAACCTGTTGGCCGTATCCATATTGGCAGTTCCAGCGAGTTCATGTAGCCCCATAAACGAGATAGATTCCGAAGCGGCAGAGCACCCATAACATGTACCTGTCCAGAACCCGCATCTCAATGAATAGTCTGTTCGAGCATGCATTTGGGAAGACGGGCTTACAGTCCAAGGCCCCTTCAGCTTCACAACCTCACGACCGTTCTCATCCACGTGCACTTCGCGTTCTGCTCTTTTACGATATTGAATGACCATGAGGACAAGAGCCCCAACAGCAACAGGGAGAGGGTACCACTTTGTCGGTGTCTGCTTCCATGCGTTCATTAACCTCTCTAAAGCGCAGAAACCTCCCATCAGTACCACGCACTCTGCGTACATTCGCTTCCGACATCACAACCAAATTCTGCAGAGATTACTCACGGTGTAGCGGTACATCATGTCCACCGAACGACCCAGGCGGAGGGACGTTCCCTCCAGGTCGTGTGGAGTACAGCCGATGGTTGGCTCGGTGCAATAGCGCACTGCCGCGGTGTATGCCACGTATACACCTGTTCATTATCCTCCCAGAGTAGTAACTTGCGTTCGTGCTCGTCAGTCCGAGACGGTGGCGGCCGTTATAAATTTTTGCCTTGAGTCCTAACATTTATGCATGAGCGTCACCAGACAGCTGAATACGGACGTGCTTGGGTGGGGTTTCCGAGTGGTCGACGTGCAGGGCGCGAAGTAGATATTTATGTTGAAGGAGAAAGTAACGAGGTGAGTCCTGCCCTACAGCGTGGACGAGATATTAAACAACGTTCGTGTCGTGCGTGTCGTCGTGGCAGACAGCGAGCGGGGGAAGCTCGAGGAACAAGACACCACAGCGCGCCCACTAGCGCTATATATATTTATCACGTGGAGATTGCTCGTTATCTAGGGGGGAGGTGAGATGCTGAGACGGCGATTGCTGTCAGTTATGTCCGTATCATAACAACTCAAGAGTCCGACATGGTTTGGTACATTAAAATGGGTAATATACATGGGAGCACCCGTCTATACTTTTCGTTTTCCGAAAGAGCACCTCAATCTACTCACATACAACGGACCAGTCGCGGTATTGCTCCCGGCCTTCCTGGATACCGGTTATCTTTTCGTACAGGCCGCGAGCCACAGGTCCAAGAGAGCCCTCATATCGCTGCAACACCATGTCCTTCTTGCCCTCTGTGCCTATTCTCTCCACAGAAGCGACGACTACGGCGGTACCCACAACAAACACTTCAAGCAACTTGCCCGCAGCGTAGGCCTCTTCGAGTTCGCCGTACGTGATTTCACGTTCATGAGGGTGGAGCTTCAAGGTCGAGGGAAGACCATACAGCGAGACGTCCGATCCGTGGGCACCTGTAAGTTCGATGCAGGAGCGGCGTGTGACACCAGGAAGGATGGTCCCATCAACGGATGGCGTGACAATATCCCAATCTAACGAAACGAGTGAGCACGGCTACGCTGAAATTTGGGAAGTAGGATCTCTTACCTCCATCATCACGCATAAAGACTGCGAAGAAGTTCATCGCGCCAGCCTCCGTGATCTTGTCACCGATCAACCACAGAATCTGGTCATAACCCTCCTTGTTTGCAACCCTCTGAGGCTCAAAGGTTGACGCATAGTTCAAAGAGAGCTTGAAACCACCGGTACCTCCTGGCCATGAGCGAACGACATCGCCTACAGCCTTGAGTGACAGTGGACGAGCGACGCGGAAGTAGGGTCCAGTAGGGCTGCAAATAATGTAAAGCGTGGCAGAATCGGATGCTCCTACACCGAGGGCTATTATTGATGACATCAGTACGACACGAGCGATAGTTATCAAGAATAATACACGTACATTCTCTTGTTCCGATGAGAGTAGGTCGAATGTACAAGCTGTGACCTTGTATACGCGGAATCCAACGCTCCTCAAGCTTAACAAGTCGCTTTATAATCTTCAAAACTTCATCGAAATCCACGGGTGGAAGGGCGATCCGTTCTCGTGAACGGTCCATACGGGCCATGTTCAGGTCAGGGCGGAAAAGGCGGATTTTGCCATCGGGACCCAGATAAGCCTGCACATAGTTATGAGCCCTAGCACTATTTCATAAGGAGTTTGAACGTACCTTCATGCCCTCAAACAGACTCGTAGAATATTGCAAACATGATGAGAGTGGGTCGAGCGTGAGAGGACCATAGGGCTTGATTTCTGGTGCTGACCAGCCAGTGACGGGGTTGTAATGGAATATAGCCATATGGTCCGTCGTGGTCTGGAAATTCAATGTGAGTGAGCAGGCAGTGATGTGGTTCCGCTGCTCAGACTGCTAGACTCACTTTGCCGAATACAAGCTCTTCAGCTGGTGGAACTGGCTTCAGTGAGGTAGCCAGAGTCACAGTTGCTTTCGATGCCTGTTACAGAGTTTGACATGAGTCAATGAAGTATCTCCCAGGCAGGTAGCGATAACGTACATCGAGGGGTGCAGGACCTACGGCATGCCCGTTTGTTTGAGGAGCTCCGCTACCGTTGGCCATGGCTATTGCGCTGAGTATGTAAGAGCAAGTGTGGTAGTTGATAACTGCACAACGAGGAGGATGGAACCTGGTATCGCGAGTGGGAGGAGACTGTAAGTCGATAGGAAAGCTTTGGAGTCATGTCTTTATTGACTGGAAAACAGACGCCTAAATTTTTGGCCGATCTCGAATTTTCGTGAGATGAAGAGGCGATAAGTCCGGATCCTGTCCATCCCTTGCATCATGACTGCAACGATCTGTTATTTGGGCCGTGAAATGAGCACATGAGGGTACCTGTGGCCAACGGATCCTTGCCATGTTCCTTGCGAGATGGCGGGTCATTGCAAGAATCGGAGCGCACGGGAGGAATTTATTCTGGATTATTTCATGTATTTTAACATTAGACGCTCATGAGCAGGACGTGATCGCCCGATTCGATCTCCTACTCGTATACTCAGCGTCTCTGGGCCGCCTGCCAGTAGTACAAGTGCTTGCCTTCTGCGCTCATTCAACGGCTACAGACAATGATAGGGCCAGATATTCCAGCTCATCTTCTCGGAAATACGGCGCCTGCTGAGGACGAAGAGGGACCAGAGGCAGGACCGTCCCAGCCTGCCTCAATAGGCCCCGCCATACCACCAGGTCTTGCCAAGAAGCCTACCCCGACACCTGTAGAAGAGGACGAGGACGATGAGGACGACTACATGCCGGCCTTGCCTCCTGATCTTGGGCGTGAGCAGTCTACCTCGGCCCATCAGCCACCGAAAAAGGTTCTTGGACCGTCGTTCCCGCCCGTCATAGGGAGCCGCGGAGGTTACTATAACGATGACGACGACGACGACGTCGGACCTATGCCTCTGCCATCATGGTACGTTCCAGAGGAGAAGGATGGTGTGACAGAGTTCCTGGAGAAGGAAGAAAGACGGAGAAAGCAGGTCGAGGTGAGCTTTGCTCTTGCGTATTCGTGGACTTGTTTCGAAATAGACAAGTTTGTGTGATTCATATAGGAAGCGGCCAAACCGAAAGCACTTCAGCGTGATGAGTGGATGCTCAAGCCTCCATCGTCGTCTGATTTACTGGGATGTATGTACTTTCCATTATACTGACCTCGCTTAGACTAACATAATGTACAGCTATCGACCCCACCAAGCTAACCAAGGGCAGGCAATTCCAAAAGACGAGCGCACCGTCCAGGAATCAGGACATGTCTCTCTGGACCGAAACTCCTGCTGAGCGACAACAACGTCTGGCAGATGAAGTGTCTGGCAAGCGAAGAAGAGCGGTCAACGCGGATCCTGATGCAGAGGACGAAGTAGATGCTCGGAAGCGTAAGAGGTACGATGCAGAAGTTAGGAAGGGTGTAGAGGAGTACACGGTACGTCATTTGTTTTGCAACATGAACCTTTCGAGTCTGAACCATGCTTTCATTGCAGAGGAAGAACCGAGGTGGCACACTCGTAGACCAACACATTGCCAAGAGTGCCAAAGAATCAGGGAAGCACAAAGACGGCGAGGACGAGGGCCCGCCCAAGATATGGGATCATGGCCGAGATATGGCGCTGTCTGGGCGACTTATGGATGACAAGTCAAGAGACAAGCTCATCAAGGATGCGAAAGGACTTGGGGAGAGGTTCGGCACGGGCAGAAGTGGCGGATTCTTGTAACTCACATCACTTTACTTGTGTCAGTTGTTGTACCCTAGTATCAGCTCGTCTATATCATCTACCGCCTCCTCTATCACATTTACCTACCTACCTGTCTACTCGCACTCTTCTTAAGATTGAAGTTGACCATGAGCGTCTAAACACATCTTCCTACTTTATCTCGCTCAGCCCTGTTCTTGTTCCTGTCCAATTCCTTTTGCTCCAACATGTGTATTCCAATTGGTACAGTGACCATGGCCGTGACCAATTCTCGAAAACATATGCGCTACGGCAGTCGTCATACCGTGCTAATTGATGCGACTTCGGCTCTCGGTCCACTCGCACACCGGTGCAACATGCATGAGACTGTCGACCCCGCATTCTCGACACGTACATAAACCTAGCCGGCTTGCTCTCTGACCAAACCACCTTCTGCCCCGCCCATTCATCAACTTCTAGACAGAAATAGTAGTAGCTATGACTGACCGTCTCTCGCAAGTCGCTGGACACCTTTCGAATAACTGGGGTCGTGGTTTATTGAACGGGGAGGTGGCCATCATTACAGGTGAGTCCCAGCACATCAATGAGTATACGAGACGGTTCAGATGTCAATATGACCAAACAGGTGCTGGACAGGTTAGTTTATCATCTAAACTTCACTACCCGTAAGGGAGATTGAACCGACCCATAGGGTATTGGCCGAAGTGCTGCTCTCCTTTTCGCCAAGGAGGGTGCCAAGGTCGTGGTCTCTGAGTACGTAGCTACAATCCCTCGCCTTCTAAGCACCTCACTCAACGTTTCATAACCACAGTTTGGACGCAGCCAAGGCTCAATCTGTTGTAGATGAGATTAAGCTGGCTGGCGGTGATGCTATTGCAGTCGCTGGGGATGTCGGCGCAGATGATTTCCCTCAGAAAGTAATCGAGGCTACGATTAAGTGCGTTTCAGAAGTGGCATACTACGCGCGACATTGGCTTACCATGACGAAACGTGTAGGAAGTACGGCAAGATAAACCACATCGTTAACAATGCCGGCTTCACTTACGACCGCATGCTACACACAACTCCGGACGACGCTTGGGACATCATCCAGAAGATCCATGTCCGAGCACCGTTCAGACTTATCCGAGCAGCAGCACCCTACTTCCGTTTGAAGGTACGGGATCACACACTTGTGCTCCGTTAACGATGTGCGCTTACTTGAACGTAAAGGGAGAGAACAAGGAGAACCGCTCGATCATCAACGTTTCTTCGACAACTGGCCTGCACGGTAACGTCGGTCAGGCAAACTATGCTGCCGCCAAGTCGGCTGTGATAGGTCTCACCAAGACGATCTGCAAGGAGTGGGGTGCCTTTGGTGTCCGCGCCAACACCGTCGCTTTCGGTTATGTCTTGACAAGGTATGTTCTCCTTCTGCACTTGTGTTGAGCTTTATTGAACTTGCCTTGTCTTCCTTCTAGATTAACCGCGGCGAAAGAGGCTGGAGCCAGCATCGAGATCGACGGAAAGAAGGTTGCGCTCGGTATCCCTGGAGGAAAGGCTGGTGCTAGCAGCGGTCCTACAGGAGCCATCCCTCTTGGTCGTGGTGCAACGCCAGATGAGGCCGCTGCTGCTGTCCTCTTGTAAGCTACCTTCCTATTCTGAACTAACCATTGAACATTCATGACTGACACCTCTTTGTGCCTAGCTTGGCGTCACCACTTGCGTCCTTTGTCTCTGGTCACACACTCGAGGTTACCGGTGGCGCAGGCATCTGAGCGGCGATAGCTGGCTCCAGGTTAGCAGTCACGGCAGACATCAGGCTCACAGTGTTGTATATTTTCAAATCTAACGTCAAAATGGTATATGCATATTGAGCACACTATGGAAGATAATGAATTCCAGGTCCTCGGGGCAGAGTCAACCCTTTTAACCACGGTACGGCATTCGGCATTTCAAGCTGACTCAAAAGGCCAGGCTGCAATGTCAATGCCGCAGGATAAGGTGCCAAGTAAGCGCATAAACACTCAGGATGTCGAACTCGCTGCACGTCGTACCAGGATTGGAGCTCATTATGGCAGCTCCGACCTTGAGCCTATTCGACATATTGGTGAACAAGTTCACTTGGTGCGTACGGCCAATAGTTATCAGATAACGTGCATATCAGAAAGCACTGTTTGCCGCCTCACTGTCTCATTATCGCCCGGAATACGGAACTCCCGTCGTTAGTATCCGCCCATTCGTTGATTTCTCACTGCTGGGAATCTACGCCACGAATACATGCCATAGTAAGCTATATCTCAGCATCTCAGTTGATATGGTATTTATGCGCAGTAGGAATGCGCTTCCATGCCACTGCCACGATGTACGAACCAGGGCATATCCGAGTCTACCTACAGAGCCCGACTCTAAGTTGGCTTTCGGCATGGCACAATTTGTCGCTAACAGAAACTTCTGGTCAATCCGAATAGGTACCGGTCGGGGATAAAAAAAGTCGTATCTTGTATACGTACGTGTTGAAATCCCTTGTAAGCATTTCCTTGATTTCGCGTTAGCTTTTTGTGATCCGGT
>JAXQGX010000113.1:0-20885 GCA_037040455.1 Irpex sp. P115-07
ACGTCAAACAACGCGTCGCCGCGATCGAACATGGGCTGACAGGTTGTTTGGCTCGCATTATGTCAGCCATGGTGGTTTGGTTTTCTATAAAGTCCCTCTCGTCGTCGCAAACCAACCTCACCTCTCTCTCCTCTCTTCCACCACCATCTCTCCTCTCGGCTGCCTCCTCTAGGGCTTGCAAGTCACAACGAGTCTGTGGCACCCACAGACCACCTGCTCTACGCCATGCCTCTCTGGTCCTCTCCCCTCGTCGTCGATGTCGCCCTCTTATCGCTCATCGTCTTTCGCGGCGCCCTCCACGCCGTGACCTAGCCTGCAACCTGCCAACATCCAGCAGCCTACCCTCTCGATCCTCGACCACTCCACATGGCATACGCCGCTAGTTGAAAGCCCTACACACCCTCCGACTTGCTGGCTGTGTCCCTTCCTCCGCTAGCCATGATCACGCAGGTTAGCCTTCATGCATCGGTGAGTGATACTTACTCCTTCGATTCATCTCTCCTTGGGGCTGATCGTCCCCCACGTAGGTCTGGGTGGTGCTAGTCTCGGCGTCGACTCGAGGCTCAACGGGACGCTTAGTACGGTCACTCTCGACTGCCTCCCCCACCTTTCTCGAGCTTCAAAGCTTCAGAATTCAACAAAGAGATGGACATGACAAGGCTGCGAAGAAAATGCAGAACGGGTGCCCATAGCGGCGTTGGTGGAGGTGATGAAAAGATGTCGATGAACTCGCTGGGATTATTTCCATCACTAGGCTGCGAAGAAAATGCAGAATGGGGGCTGCGTTGGCGGGGATGATGAAAAGCTGACGATGAATTCGAACTCGCGGGGATCTCTACTATTACTAGGCTGCGAAGAAAATGCAGAATTGGGGGTCGCGTTGGTGGTGGTGATGAAGAGACTTCGCTTATCGATATCGAGAAACTGGCTGGCATTGTCTCTGTTTGTGTTGCTCTGGTTCTCGAAATATCTTGTTGCTGGCGAACTGGTCTGCTCGGCTCTCGTCTTGTGTTCGTACTTGAACTTCTTCGGCGAATTCAATAGGATCTTCGTCTCCTCTCGTCCTCCTTCACGAAACGCTTCAGCACTAACAAAAGGTCGAAATAGTATCTGGTACGTGCGAGGAGAGCCTCTCTCCACGACAGGGCTGACGTTGCACTTCTCTAGCCGCGCCCCCGTCTCATTCGAATTCTGAACCAAGTTCAACCAACGCCAAACAACGCATCGTCACGTCGCGATCGAACGTGGCTGACAGGTTTATGTCAGCCGTGGTGGCGGTTGGTTTTCTATAAAGTCCCCCTCGTCGTCGAAAGTCGTCCTCACCGCTCTTCCCTCTCTTCCACCACCACTCTCCTCGACTGCCTCCTCTAGGGCTCGGAGTCAATGCGTGTGTCGCCTACAGTCTCTCTGCTTTACTCTATGTCTTCTGGTCTTTGTCCTCGTCGTCACCGCCCCCTCGTTGCCGCCACCTCCCCTGTTGCTCATCGTTTGTCGTGGTGCCCTCCACGCCGTGACCTAGCCTGCAACCTGCCAACGTCCAGCAGCCTACCCTCTCGACCCTCGACCACTCCTCATGGCATACGTTGGTAGTTGAAAGCCCTACACTCTCGGGCTCGCTGGCTGAGTCACCTTCCTCCGCTGGTCATGATCACACAAGTTAGCCTTCATGCGTCGGTGAGTGATACTTACTCCTTCGATTCATCTCTCCTTGGGGCTAATCGTTTTTCATGCAGACTTGGATGGTGCTAGACGAGACGTCGACCCGCCCGTCTTGGACGGAACGCTACGGTCACTCTCGACTGCCTCCCAACCTTTCTCGAGCTTCAAACTCAAAGCTCCAGAAGTTAGACAAGAGATGGACATAAGGCTGCGAAGAAAATGCAGATCTGGGTGCCCACAGCGGCGTTGGTGGTGATGATGAAAAGATGACGATGAACATGCGGGAATCATTTCTATTACTAGGCTGCGAAGAAAATGCAGACATGGGTGCCCATAGCGGCGTTGGTGGTGGTGATGAAAAGTTGACGATGAACTTGCGGGAATCTCTACTATTCCTAGGCTGCGAAGAAAATGCAGAACTTGGGGCTGCGTTGGCGGTGATGCGAAAGAGAATTAGCTCATCACTATCGAGAAACTGGCTGAGGTCGTCTCTGTCTGTGCTGCTCTGGTCCTTGGAATGTCCTATCGCTGGTGGATTGTGCTGTTCTGTTCTCATCTTGTGTTCGTACTCGGACGTCTTCGGCAAATTCGATCAGATCTTTCTCTCTCTCGTTCTCTTATAAAGGTGGCTACTTCGAGTGTGCACTGAGTCATTGAACGAAGAATAGTAACTGGTGCGTGCACGTACAGAGCCTCTCTCTACGAGTGGGCTGACCTCGCACTTCTTCAACCACACCCTCATTCCATTCTAAGCCAACACCAAACAACGTGTCGTCGCGTCGCGATCGAACACGGCTGACAGGCTGTTTGGCTTCGGCTTCTCTTATGTCAGCCGTGGTGGTTGGATTTCTATAAAGTCCCCCTCGTCGTCGCAAGTCAACCCTTACCGCTCTTTCCTCTCTTCCACCACCTTCCTTCCTCTCGACCGCCTGCCAGTGTATCTGTGCTCGCAAGTTGCAGTGAGTCAACATCTGTGTCACCGATGGTCTATCTGCTCTCTGGCCCTCTCCCCTCGTCGTCGATGTCGTGCCCTTGCTGCTCGGCACCCTCCGCGCTGTGACCTAGCTCGCCACCATCTAGCAATAACCTACCCTCTACCACTCCTCATGTGATGCTTGGGGTCGCGGCTCCCATCTTTACTCAAAGGTTATACAGTCGGGTCTTTCGGTGAGCAACAGTTTGTCTACGACCCGCGCTGGTGGCTGACAGTCCGTCAATAGGCGTGATGTCTTCTGCTCTCCCATGGGGCTCTCCTGCGCTGTGCCTAGCTGTGCCTCCCGTCACATCTGGCGACTACGCTCAACCCTCATGCTAGCCATCTTCGCTTGTCACCCTCTTCAGCGACATCTTCTCTCGCTATCTGCCTCCCTTCTCCGACGCGTCTAGAACGACCGCCTCAGCTTTCGGAACCACTACTCGGTTCGCTTTAGTCGTTTGTAGGATATAAGGCTGCGAAGAAAATGCAGAACGGGGGCTGCGTTGACGGGGGTGATGCAAAGATGACGATGAACTTGCAGGATCTACTACTAGGCTGCGAAGAAAATGCAGAACTGGGGGCCGCGTTGATGGTGGTGATGAAGAGAATTAGCTTATCAATATCGAGAAACTGGAGCTTTGTCTGTATTGCTCTGGTCCTTGGAATGTCCTGTCGCTGGCGGACTGATCTGTTCGACTCTCATCTTGTGTTCGTACTTGGACGTCTTCGGCCGCTGAGTTCGGCGAATTCCATCAGATCTTTGTCTCCTCTCAGCTCGTTCTTTTAATTTCTCCTTCGACAAACGCTACAGCACTGGGTACCGAGCACACATGCCCTAGGGTGTTTTGGGACATGTCTTCAAGGGCTAAATACGTTGACGTTGTCTGAATACGCTGACATTGTTCAATACTTACTGTAGGGACCCGACCGTCACCCGTCACGATTAACCTTGACGAGCTCTCGCCATGAGACATCCTGTCCTTGTGCTGGATACGTGACGAGCTCGACTCGGGAGTGCAGTCCTTGAATCTGAACCTCTGAAATAAAACTAGTATCGGTGCGTGCGAGGAGAGCCTCTCTAGATCTCTGTGACCGGACTGACTTCCCACTTCCTTCCACTTTTCCAGCCGCCCCGTTTCATTCGAACTGGACCAACACCAAACAAGACGTCGCATCGCGATCGAACATGGCTGACAGGTTATTTGGTTCGTCTGTCTTACGTCAGCCGTGGTGGTTGGATTTCTATAAAATCCCCCCGTCGTCGGGAGTCAACCTTCACCACTCTTTCCTCCTCCACCATCATCATCCCTTCTCTCGACTGCCTCCTCTTGGGCTCGCAAGTCGCAACAGTGACGCCTATAGTCTACATACTCTACCCTATGCCTCTCTGGCCTTCTCCCGTCGTCATCGATGCCATCCCCTTGTTGCTCATCGTCTTTCGCGCCGCCCTCCACGCCGTGACCTAGCCTGCAACCTGCCAACGTCCAGCAGCCTACCCTCTCTACCATCAACCACTCCTCATTGCACTCACTACTTGATATGCGATGCTTGGGTCGCGCCTCCCTTCGTTACTCAGCGGTCGTACATCCGAGTCCCCCATCTTTCGGTGAGCTATTCAGTTCACTTGCAATTCATGCTGGTGGCTGACAGTCTGTCTGTAGCTATAGGCGCGATGTTTCGTGCTCTTCCTGGGACCCCTGCTCCCTGTCATCTGGCGACTACGCACAACCTTCATGCTAGCCATCTTCGCCGGTCACCCTCTTCGGCGACATCATCTCTAGCTCTCAGCTGCTCCGACGCATCGAGAACCACTTGGCTCGCTTTACGCGTTTGTAGGATATACGGCTGCGAAGAAAATGCAGAACGGGGGCTGCGTTGACGGAGGTGATGCAAAGATGACGATGAACTCGCGGGGATCGTTTCTATCACTAGGCTGCGAAGAAAATGCAGACATGGGTGCCCATAGCGGCGTTGACGGGGGTGATGAAAAGATGACGATGAACTCGCGGGGATCTCTACTATCACTAGGCTGCGAAGAAAATGCAGAACTGGGGGCTGCGTTGGCGGTGATGCGAAAGAGAAATAGCTTGCCAATGTCGGAAAACTGGCTGGAATCGTCTCTCTGTCTGTCTTGCTCTGTCCTGTGGCTGGCGGACTGATCTGTTCGGTTCTCGTCTTGTGTTCGTACTTGGATGTACTTGGACGTCTTCTGCGAATTCGATCAGATCTTTGTCTCCTCTAGATCTCAGCTCGTTCTCTCTCCTTCGACGAACGCTACAGCACTGCGTACCGAGTACACATGCCCTGTGTTTTGGGACATGTCTTCAAGGGCTAAATACGTTGACATATGCATTGTCTAAATACGTTGACGTTGTCTGACAACACTGACATTGTACTGTAGGGACCCGACCGTCACGCGTCACGATTAACCTTGACGAGCTCTCGCCATGAGACATCCTGTCCCTGTGATGGGTACGTGACGAGCTCGACTCGGGGGTGCAGTCTTTGAATATGAACCTCTGAAATAAAACTAGTATCGGTGCGTGCGCGAAAAGAGACTCCCACTGCGGCTCGGCTGACTTCACACTGGCTTCTCCAGCCGCACCCCCGTTCCATTCTGAACCTGCGCCAAACCACGCGTCGTCGGGTCGCGATCGAACATGGCTGTCGGTCTGTTTGGCTCGTCTTATGTCAGCCGTGGTGGCGGTTGGATTTCTATAAAGCCCTTCCCTCTACCCCCGTCGGCGCAACTCAACCCTCACCACTCTTTCCTCTCTTCCACCATCTTCCCTCCTCTGGACTGCCTCCTCTAAGGCTTTCAAGTCGCAACGGTGACACCTATGGTCTATCTGCTCTACTCGATGTCTCTCTGCCTTCGTCCCTCGTCGGCGGCGGTGTGCCCTTGCCGCACAATGCTCTCCGCGCCGTGACCTAGCCTGCAACCTGTCAACGTCCAGCAATAACATACCCTCTTGACCCTCGACCACTCCTCATGGCATACACTAGTGGTTGAAAGCCCTACAGACCCTCCGACTCGCTGTTTACGCAGGTTGGCCTTCGTACGTCGGTGAGCACTCATACCTCTCATTCATCTCTCCTCGGGGCTAATCAGTTTCATGCAGACTTTGGTTGTGCTAGTCTAGACGTCGACTCGAGGCTCAACGGGACGTTACGGTCATTCTTGACTGCCCCCCTAACCTTTCTCGAGCTCCAAACTCAATGCTCCAGAAGTTAACAAAGAGATGGATATGATGAACAGGCTGCGAAGAAAATGCAGAACTGGGTGCCCATAGCGGCGTTGACGGGGGTGATGTAAAGATGACGATGAACTTGCGGGATCTATTACTAGGCTGCGAAGAAAATGCAGAACGGGTGCCCATCGTGGCGTTGGTGGTGGTGATGTAAAGTTGTCGATGCACTCGCGGGGATCTATAGTATTGTGACGATACTTAAGGCTGCGAAGAAAATGCAGAATTGGGGGCTGCGTTGGCGGGGGTGATGAAGAGAACCAGTCTATAGAAAAGCTAGCGAGAACCGTTTCTATCCATGCCACAAAGTTGCTATAACGCAAATGGTCATGTCTAATTCTCATCTTGTTTTCATTCGTACTTGGATTTTGACTTCTTCGGCGAATTCGATGTCATGTCTTTGCTGCAGCTCAGGCTTAGGGTGAATAATCGTCACAGTCTATATGTCTTGAACAGGATACCAAACTCTGCGCATATACTCAGGTTTAGGCTTAAGGTTGGCGTAGCATGAATGGTTCAGATCTAGCAGTAAAGCAGGGGATTATTCAAACACACGCATGTATTGTACACAGCCTTCAAAGCGACACCGATAGCAAGCAGAAACGTAGTGCAACACACTAAAAATTGAACCTAGATCGAGACATCATAGTGACTCTCATCAGAGGTCGTATAGACGTGTCCGTCGTCCATCAGCGCGTCCAACGCGTTACTACAAACCATCCACATTAGCCCTTATATCCAGTTTTTTGAGGCAGATAGAACCAGCGAAACCCACCTAATAGCAACAGCATCACCCCCCACAGCCCTCGCAATAGCAGCAATATGCACCCCCTCAGTATGGTTCGCCTGCGCCAAGATGAAATTCACGATCTTCCGCTGTGTCGGCGGGAGGTGCGCGTATGCGTCGTGCTGTACTCCAGCGCCTGCTCCTTGGGCGGTGTATGCGTTGCCGTTGGAGGTGGAGGTGGGGAGGCGGGGTTTGAGTTCTTCGCCGGGGCGGGGTGGCTGTGAAAAAGGGAGGGTTAGCGGGTGAGGGAAGGAGGAGGGGAGGGAGGAAGGGGAGGGAAGGAATGGGGGAGGGGAGAGGGGAGGGAGAGGGAGGGAAAAGGGGAAGGAGGAGGAGATAGGGAGAAGAGAGGGACGTACGGGGCCGCGTTGGACGATGAGGGTGACGGTGCAGGCGTCGAGGATGTGGAAGTATTGTTCGTGGTGGTCTTTGACGGGGCGGATGTGGATTGCGTTTATGAATCTGTTGTTCCCGAAGGATTTGAGGTTGCCGACTATGCGTACGTATGCTTGTTCCCTGCGACGGTAGAAATTCACGTTAGAATGTAAGTGTGGAACGGGGGAGGGAGGGAGAGAGAAGGAGAAGGAGAGAGAGAAAGAGGGAGACAAAGCGTACTTGATATCGTCGTCCTCGCCGGACTGTGAAGGGTCCACCCAGTGCCGCGCCTGGATCTGGCCCGTCCCGTCATCGAGGTCGTACGTGATGTTCGTAGCCTGCGGGTTAATCTTGATCACTTGTGCGACCACAGTGACCTATCACCTCAACTTTAGCACATATCCATATCACACCCTCTGAGCAGTATAAGTGTATGCACGTACTGGTCCGATCTCGGTGTCGTCGATGTGCCAGTCCGCATCCGCGTGCGCCTGCGTAGCTTCTCGCAATTGCTTTATAGTCGTCGGGCGCAGGGATTGTTGGATGCCGGAACGCTAGTAAACAGTAGAGGTGTTCAGAAGGAGATTAGAATTGTAGGAAGGAGAAGCACCTTCATAGCCCCGCCAGGACTCCCGCCTTGGCTTCCACCTGGCGAGGGCATATACCCGCCGCCACCACCATAATAGGGGCTGTCATCTACATTATCTTCAATAAAGAGTGGTTATGGAGATCGTGCGAAGACGTACATTGACTCATGGGTGTATACTAGATGAATTGGATGGTTTACTTTTGTGTGTTGTGGGGAGAACGCGCTGAGTCGTGGAGAGAGCAGAAAGAGCGTGACGGGATGAATTGTTACGCGACGCGTATTGTGTCGCGCATGTCACGGTCACATTGTAACGCGTACTCATTAATTTTCTACGCGACCCAAAGCACGTATTCAAAAGGAAACAAAGCCATACGCCCAGAAATTACTAAAGACAAGACCGATAGCGCTTCGCTTGGATTCAAGAAGTAAGAAAAGGTGATCAGGGTTTCGGGATTTCAGACGTCGATATACACATCTATCTGTAAGCTTTCGTCCCATATTACTTCTGAGAACTCTTATTTACTACGCTGATCACACCTATCCCGAAGTGACAATGATCGAAGCTGGCGCCGTACTTAGTACTACATAGCCAAGGTATTTGTGCCAGGTGTGAGGCCTCGAACCGGATGCGAATAGGTATGCTACACCGCAGATAGGGATGCTACATATCATGAGCACATGGTGACCTGGACAAAGAGACAATGTGCTCTATCGTATCATCGATATGGCTCTACTGTGCGAGTTTGCTTCGGGAATCCTCCGGCGGTCCACATCTGTAGGCTGACCATGGCATGTTGCCCGACGGCGCGGGCTGTTCTGCTAGTGCACGTTTTAGTGAATGTGAAAATCTAACACTTTGAGAATCCAACTTGCCAGTTGAAGCCAGAGTCCCGTCCGTCGGTGGCGGTGGCACCAACTTGAACACAGTAAGTATCTAACCTCTGTCCCTATCACTCAGATTGAGGGCTCACGGAGTTACGGTTTTGGCTCAGTGTCTTGTTGAGCAGAAGTCAGGCCATATGGGAGATGTTCTTCGGTTTGAGACGCTTGCTGCTTGCAGGATATGAGGCAGCCGCAGTTAGAGCAGGGTTGATTACTCCAGCATACAGAAGCTCACGCACCGTGGAAATACCGGCTTCGAGCCTAAAATGAGGTCTTCCATAGAACTCAGGCTCGCTCTTCCAATCAAAGCAGCAGCAGACGTCAATCCGGTGTTGCTCATGGCTGGAAGAGGAGTCTCAGTGTGACCCCGCTTGCTTCGCACTGACCACAGTGACCGGAGACGGGGAACGACGACCGAGATGGAGACTCGAGAAGATGAATGTGGCCCATGCCCTCGCTCTCGTCACGGTGTGTGCTATATATCAGTTCCGATATGAGGCAAGTGGCGGTAAAACCTAGATAAGTGTCTGAGCAATGAGAACATACTTATGTAGTTAGCACACACCAATGCCAATATGTGGCGGTGGAACCTAATAATGCCTACGTGAACGTCGACCTTGTGACTGCACTAAAGGCGTCGAAGCTGGTTAGGATGTGGAGCTATTTGGCAGATATTTGCGACGAGCCACTCTGTGGCTGAAACTCTGGCTGCGGAACCGTATACGAAAGCTGAAGAGGGCTGGTAACCGTGGGATAGCTATTGGAGGGGACTGGTATATAAGACCGGCACTCCGGGCAGCATAAGACGCCAGCCTGAAGTAACGAGGTAAGTAGAAAGTGTTACAGACGTGCCATCTCTGTAATATAAGAGGTATATATATATATAGAAACTAAAAGAGCCAAGTTCGTGAGCGACTACTGCCGCGACTCAGGCCGTTTTCGCCTCTCCGGATGATGATAATACGTCGCATACCGCTTCGACCCACTCGCACTCGTAGGCGACTGCACCGTCTCTCCCTCCTCTCCAGACTCCGCAGCCCTACCTCCACCAGTAGCACTAGTACTATCAGGCAGCGTAGAGTTCGTCCGTGTGCGCGTACCAACAACCCCATAATCCTCGTCCGAATCGCTCTCCTCCTCCAACCAATCCCCGTCATCGGGTAACATAATCACACCGGACGCGTGGTCGAAGCTTAGTCGGTGGTGCAGGTGGTTCGTTCGATGTCGTTCCGCTGTTGGGGAGACGGCGTCTTGCCATGGGTTGTCTGGGTTTTCGGTGCTAGGTTGCGGAGGCTGTGTGCCGGGGGTGGAGTCTTGTTGGTCGGTCGGTTTGGGACGGGTGGATACGCTGTAGCGTTTGCGGAGGGTTAGGACTACTGCTGGTGTGGAGTCTACTTCGGAGGTGAGCGGTGCGGAGGGAGGGCCGTTCTGGATGCTTTGGCCTTTCTTGAGTGGGAGCCAGGGCTGAGGTAGGACGCCGTTTAGTGCTGGATGGCCGTAACGTCGTTTGCCCGTGCTAGAGCAATGTGAGATAGGCAGGTTGTTAGAGTCATAAGGGGAGCTTACTTGAGAACACCAGTATACCAGTTTGCCATGGGCGGTTGCGACTGTTTGCGGATCAGATGTGGAGTCGCGAGCAATCCAGGAATATTACTCACATAATCCGTTCGCTCGTCTTCCGGAGCAACGTACAGCGTCTCATCATTCTGCGCATACCTCCTATGATTCAAATAGCTTTCGCCCACAAATCAGCCACACCACACCATCATCCTCTCAACAGCACACTCACCTCTGCGACCAAGTAACAGGATGCCCACTCCTCAACCTCGCCACATCCACCGTGTCCTCCCCCCTCTGCACCTCAAACACCGAACTCAAACTAACATACCGACTCAGCGGCTTAAACTTCTTATCCACGTACCACGCCCACAGCAGCACGCCGGCCAGGAGCGGGACGAGCAGGGTGGAGAGGACGAAGGATTTGCGGAGGATGAAGATGCCGGACATGAAGATGAGGTGGAGGAGGACGCCGAGGATTAGGCGGGTGAAGGTTAGGGGCCAGGCTTGCCCTTGGGATTCGTAGGGTTTGTAGAAGACTGGGTGGGTGGGTGTGGGCGGGCGTGAAGGAGGAAGGGAGGGGTTGTGAGATGAGTGGGAGGAGGAGGGAGGAGGGGGAGACGTACCGAAGAGAAGCTTGTACTTATACACGACATACCCAACGCCAAAGTACACAGCACCAAAGATGAGGATGAGAGGCTGTATGATGCTATAGAGGAGCGTCATCGTGAATATCAAGATGGCCTGGGGGTACACGACGCCGTAGTTTATCATCGGGGGTGCGTTGAGCTCGGCGAAGTCTTAAGCGAGCGTTAGGTTATAACCGGTGGTATGTAGAGGGGTATGGTAGTGACTTACCTCGGGGTGTGCGGGTGATGAACATGCGGTAGAACATCCGTGGGATTATTACGCCGAGGTTGAGTAGTTGTAGTGGCATGAGGCCGATACCTACACGTCTTCAGCCATACGTAGACTCGCGAGATAGAGAAAATAGTTTACCTTGCAGTATAATATAAGAGACAAAGAAATGCCTAACAAACCACATCAGCCCCTCTGCTCGCATCACAACAAACATGAACGTACCTGGCGTTACCCTGCTGCAAAGCAGCAGCCAACTTCTCAGGGATCTTAGCGGGAGAGTTGGCCAGATCGCGCACGAGCTGCCAGTATGTGCTTGCGAAAAGGAAGATGAAGACGACGTTGACTAGGAGGTAGAGGAAATATCTGATCGGGGTGTGTAAGTGAGAGTCGTGGAAGGCACTGGTATTGGATGCGCTGTGACGTACTTCTTTAGGAGAGAGTACTCGATCCAGCTGCGCGCTCTGTAGCCTTGGAGGTAGGTGAGAGCTACAATCCATACATGTGTAAGTGAGAGTATGGAAGCGGTCGAGAGGGAGTCGCCTACCTTCAAGCAAAAACGGCAAACAAGCATTCAACGAAATAATCGCAATCGAAGGCAACGAATTCTGCACAATCGCCCCAATCTGCGGGTTCGCCTCAATCAGTCTCGCAAGCGCAGGCCACGTCTTCTTGATCTCCTTATAACTGAGCAACCCCGCCAGCACCGACACCGGTAGAACCCAGAAGGAGAACAGGAGGATCATGGCGCCGAGGACGATTGCTTCGCGCGTGAGAGAGCCGCGTGGGCCGATGCCCATGTTGGACCAGACGATGTCGCGCGGTTCGGGGGCTTGGTAGGTTTTGCATTGGGCGGGGACGGAGGCGTGGACTGTTTGGACTGCGATTTGCTATTGAGGCGAGTTATTGATTAAGGTCGCGGTATATAATATGTAGAAAGTACTCACTGCGCTGGACATCTTCTCGAATGTCACGAACGCAACATGCGTCGCCTTAAACTTCCCCGTCTGTCTCTTCTTCTTCACCTCCTCGTCCGCCTTCTTAAACTCCTCCTCAAGGTACTCCAACGCGTCCACCTTCCGTCTGAACCACCCAAGCCGTATAGTCGGCCGTTTCCGATTCGGCACGACCAACCGCCCGCGCTGCTCTTCTATCGTACCGTCGTCGAGGTTGATGAGGTCCGTCGTGACCGAGTCAGCTGGAGCCGCACGGCTAGGGTTTCCCAGGTACTGCACCCACGCGCTCTCGAGCTTCAAGAGAGCTCGCGTGCGTTTATCCAGGAGCGTCTTCAAGGCGTGCACCTCCCTACACACGCTCACGCTCTCCACGCTGAGACTCATCGCCTCGAAGTAGTCGGCCAGCGCGCGTTCGGACTGGAGGTGCTTCGGGAGCTGCGTGACCATGACGGTGCGTGCGGCTATGGAGTGGACGAGCTCGAGGGAGAAAAGTTGGCGCGCTTTGACGAATTTCTGGTAGTTGCGGTGGATGAAGTAGAGCGTGAGGCCTGTGAAGAGGTAGGTGAAGAGCAGGTGCACGGAGAGGTAGGAGTTCGCGTCGTTGATGAGGTCGAGCCAGTCTCGAGGGCGGGGTGGGTCTCCGGGTGTGGAAGGGACGGATGTCACGGTGAAGTTGTCACTGGGGGTTTCGCCGTCTTCGCGTCCGTCTCCGATGTCTATGTTGTTCTGTGCAATATGTTAGGATAGGTTGTGGTGGATGAGAGGGAGACTACCTTTAGGTTGATAGGCATGAGGGCTATTATGGCAAAGATTGAGCACACGGAGAATAGTTGGAATGACATCTTGAAGAAGTTGAGTAGCTGCAATATATGTTAGAAACGCACGACCGTATAATGAATATTGGGATGTACCACGGCGGCATCCAAGCCTACAATCTGCAAGACTGCATACTCTGATACTCGTATCGTCGGTAGTATCCATCCGAAGAAGGCATTATGGGCGTGGGCTTCGTGAGGCGAGAATGCTAGATAGTAACGCATGTCAGAACCGTCATTACAGCACACACACTAAAGGAACATACCTTTGAGTTTCGTACGGGGTGCGAACAGCAAAGGATATCGTGTTCTGCAGTACGAGAAGATGAGAAATGAGATCACACCAACGGTGGCTGAAATCGTGAGCTGCGTCGTAAACCACGGTCCATCGTATTTAACTATGCAATCATCCGCTGTCAGCAAATAGCTTCTATGAATAGTCAACGTAACGCACTCGTGGGAGGTGCTCCTGGCGGCAGAGGAGTTTCGTCTTCGTCTCCCGTAGCAGCCACAGCAGCAGAGAACGCCGAAAGCAGATAGTTGTACATGGCAGACACGAGCAACTACGGGGTGTCACCACGCGTTTCCTGGGGCTCTTGGGAGGTTTATAGACTTCCAGAGTTAACCATCCGTATCGGTGGCCTGG
This sequence comes from Irpex sp. P115-07, assembly GCA_037040455.1. Classification (NCBI taxonomy): domain Eukaryota; kingdom Fungi; phylum Basidiomycota; class Agaricomycetes; order Polyporales; family Irpicaceae; genus Irpex; species Irpex sp. P115-07. The sequence continues at coordinate 13,349 of JAXQGX010000113.1, forward strand.
CTAATTTGTGGTGGTGAATGGCCAAATGCAAGTCGCGTGCGGTGTCCTATTCCGGTGTGACGCACCGTGCCTGCGTGATCGACCCTGTACAGGGCTCAGACTTGCCGCTCGACCACCAACTTCCACAAATCCAGCTTTCGAGTTCACACTTCAGAATGCTCAGATGGATCCCACAGAGCAAGGAAAAACCGACAGTGGAGAGTAAACGGTACTTCTCACCTACCCCAGACGATCTGGTGCGCCGCATAGCACTCGCTGGCCTTCACAGACAGTCTCTGAACTAGCTATCTGTTATAGCGTGCGTTGGTGTTCGATTACCTCTGCCATGGCTCGTACACAACTACGGCGCGGGCATTTATGCGCGACTCTGTACCCCAGCGTACCGACATTGATATTGGCGAAGACGACTCTATGGAGGTAGACGATGGTTTGACCGAGTCTCCGATTGACCTCGCGTCGGAGGAGAGGTTGAGGCTTGCCCAACTTCGCAGAGGTACGCGGCTCTTGTCACTCGATATTTGTGTTTCTGAAGTCCATGGTATATATAGAAATAAGAGTCCAGATCCTGTCCGGTAATGTAGATGAGGCGATTGCCCTCCTCAACACTTACTTCCCCGCCGTCCTCGCGCAAGACCATTCCATGCACAGCAGCTCATCCACCCCATCCGATACCTTCACCTACATCGCTTCTCGCTCAATACACCCCACCCACCTCCTCCTGGACCTCCGCATCCTGGGCTTCATAGAGGCCGCACGCACAATCCCACTCCCTTACTACCCTCCAGGTTCCTCCGCGCCTCCCTCGCCTTCACGTTCCCACACTCTCTCCAAGCCCATTCAGTTAAGCCATGCGCGCGAAGACTCTGAGCCGAACGAACAGCAACAAGTGCTGCTGCACAAAGCTCAGAAGCTGTATTCCGATGCTGGCTGCTTGCCCAAGCCTGAAGACCGCGCGCTCTATCTCAAGGAGTTGGGTAATGTCAGCGCTCTGCTCGCGTACACGGTGCCCGAAGAGAGCCCTTTGGCGGCGTACCTTGACCAAGCCCGCCGTGAAGAAATGGCAGACCAAATCGAGGGCGCCATTCTCCGTAAGTCTAAGCGATCTACGTCCGTCCACTTTTGCAAGCAGCTGACTTCCAGACGCGTATTCAACGTGATGTTAATCTCAACGCAGATCATACTGGGGAACTTGCCGTGTCAAAGATCGAGCTGGGCGTTCGACATACGGCCGTCGTGTGGGACTGGCTGAACGTCAACGACGTGATTTTGCCGCCAACTGCGAAGTGGCCTCCTGGCGTCCAGCAGTTCATAGCGAGTCTCGCTTCTAGTTCGCAGGGTGTTGAGTCTTCGAATGCGATGATGGCGGATTCGGTCCCAGGGAAGAAATCCCCGGACAAGGAAGGCGAGGTATGTCTGTTTTCTTCAGTGTCATCTTCCTTCTGTCTGATGTTCACCGCATCATAGACACGAGCCCCGTCGTTCAATCTCACGCATTACATGGATGCTAAACCCCGATAGCTTATCTTGACACAACTACTTTGCGCAGTGACGTCGACTTCTGGACTCACTTCTCATTCTCCTTTCCACTCCGGCTATTCCTGGGATCATGACTGCTTACACCACATCTGTACTCCTCCTTTTACGACTATCACGACCACCACATATGCATATGATTGGGTTCTCATTCATCCTTGTTGTATGTACTTCTAGACGGAAATGCAATATCCACCACTGGGGCACATCTACTCCACTGCATGCGAAACGACTCTCCGGCACTTCTCCGCAGTCCGTGAAGTACTATACGATTCCACCTTATCCTACTTCTTCCCAGTTCTCCGAACTTCTCCAAGTGTGAAGAGGTGGAGATATCCTGTGTCAAACCACGAGATCGCACTTCACAGCTCCCTCGCTATCAGTATTAGTGCCAGTGCTACTTGGGCCCGAGAGGGGTTCCTGCGAAGCCAAGAAACGCGCCACCTCAGTGGCAATCGCGTCATGCACCTGAGACGTCGGGTGCAGATGGTCGTACCAGAAGCACCCTCCAGCGACGTGCGCAGTACGTTCGTCGAAGCCGTACTTGTCAGGTTCATCTAAAATGCGTGTGAAGAGGTCGTACGAGGAGAAGAGGAGGGTGGTGGTATCTGGGTGGGCTGCGGCGAATGTGGAGATGGAGTCATGGAGAGCGGTGTTCCATGTTTGGTAGTGCTCTGGTGAGGGTGCTGTGCGTGTGCATTGTGAGAGTTGCAATTGGAATGTGATGTTGCGTGGCGAGGAGGAGAGCGTACTTACCGAAGACTGGGGACCGGTCGATTGGTGGGACGTCTATAAATAGGAAGTTTCGTGCGCCTCCTTGAGTATAGAGGACTTCTTGCAGCTCAAAGAGGGTCTGTAGGGAACGTTCTTTGTTTGAGAACCCCCTGCACATGCAATCCGTACAATGTCGTGAGGACACGCATGCTTTTCAAGTTACTGTTGAATGATGCGTACCCGAGATCGTTGATACCAATCCATGTCACTGCACATCGTATGAGCTGGAATATTAGGAACTTAAGGAAGATCGATCAGCATCCTACCAAAAAGCGACTCGTTTGTGCACAAAGGTCCTTGTTCCTCGCACGTTTTCATGAACTGCCCCAGTACCTGAGATCGCATTTGGCTCACGGTATGCCCCCCAACAGCATAATCGTAAACAAGCAACGAGGAGTTCACGCCGGGTTTGCTGAGAAAGTGGCCGACCCAGTTAGGCTTTCCCTCTTCGTTCCATGTTATCCCTGGAAACGGCGGCGAAACACCAAGGCGATTCGTTTCGGTTGGACGTGGGAGAACATTCGCTCCGAGCTTGACGGAAGAGTATGAGTCGCCGCTATCTTACGATACGCCGCAGGGGAGCAAGCACAATCATGATTCACGATTTGCTGACACGGAGTGGAGTGACTAGCTCGGTGGACTTACAAGACGATAAGATGCTTTATGTTTTGTAATCCTGGCCAGTCCCTGCCAATTGTGATCGCTTTCGAGGACATTTAATTGGTGCTGACGATAGTACTAGAACAAAGCAGATGTGGCCGCAGATCAGACCAACAGGTGATCCCAAAAGGGCAGCGCCCACCTTTGTGGCGTTCGGCATTATCCTGCTACCCCACAAACTAGGCAGCGATACAATTTGATGGCGGGTGATACTAGCGCCTGTAAGCAGTACACTCTGACGCACAAACACTCCATCCAAGTGGAGGCTTGTCACCCTCGAACAAGCGAAGCGCTATCCGGTCCCCAACGGCTCCCCCGCACGTATAAGTTCGCGCCTCAGCACGCCATGGCTGCCCCCAACTTGTCTTCAGTCCTCCTCCCACTCACCCATTATACCACTAGACTCGACCACTGACCCAAGTCCCGCGAATCTGACAACATGTCCGTCGCCGTATCTCGCATGCCATTTGGCCCAGGGGACCACTTCCGTAGGATGGACCAACCCACTATTAACCCCCTCGCCGAGCCCTTCAAGCCGTCGGGTGTGATCTTGCAACCCACTGGCAATGGCACCACCGTTAGGAGACTGTCAGCCGGTGCAGCCTTTGCTGAGGCCGTCGGCATTGATTTGAACATTATTGGCAAAGGTACACACAAATTCTCATACGTCGTACGCGGTTACTTACGCTAACTGACCCTTGATACAGCGGAAGCAAAGAAGATCATGTCCATTGAACACAAAGTTCTCGGTTTCCGCCCGCCCCAGGGTTCGTTCGCTGCAGAAGCGCAGGCCGCAGCAGCAAAGCACCCGGAAGTACCAGGCGTCCAATTGGACTCTGAGAAGCTGAAGGAGGCTGCAAAGATAGATGCGCAGCGCATTCTGTAAGTGGTGCCCGGAAAACGCTATTTCCAACTTTAATGTCGTGTACTCACATAATTCGCTGGCAGAGCGGAGCGCAATCAGTCTTCTGGCTCAGAAAGCCCCACCAGCTCCACCGTTGACAAGGCAGCTGCGGTGCTTGATGACGGTACCACGCCCGACGTTGATCTCACCACCCTCAGCGAAGGTGAGCTCTAGTCGTGGAAATTTCTTTGTAGAGCCTCTTAGTGACGCTCGCTTATCAGCGGATGCCCGCAAGCTGATGTCGCATGAGCACCGCGCACTGGGCTTCCGCCCGCCCCCTGGGTCGGTTGCCGCAGAGGCGCAGGCACTCGTGGCCAAGACGACGGAGGTGAAGACAGAGAGCGAGACTGCGAAGCCTCGCAGAATGTCATCTTCGAGTGATTCGAAGTGGCGTCGCGGTTCGAATGAATCTTCGCCCACGCACAGCAGGAGGGGATCTGCCGACCTCTCCATCAAGCCAAAGGTCCGCCGTGGCTCCAACGAGCCGACCACTATCAAACGAAGCAGCAGCGACGAGGGTGTCAAAACTGCTCCCAAGTCGGCTGCTACGAGGAGAAAGAGCGTCAACGTCTCCGGCCTCTCTACCGCCGAGAAGGAGGTTTTGTTGAGGGAAGTCGCGTTGCGCGATGCCGAAAGGATCAAGTACGTCGAATAGTACATGGTGATATTCCAGTTGCTAACCCATCCTTGCGCAGAGCAACTCGAGGCATCAATGGTGAGACTGCCAGCGAAAACTCGCATGTTGAGGCGAAAGAGGCCCCTACTGGCCTTAAGTCTTCATCCATCCCGGAGCCTGCCCTAGTCGAGCCAGTCGTCAACAGCTCTACCGAGCGAGTTGCGGTCACTCCCACCGGTGAGAAGGCCCTTCCAATCGATCCCATCCCGGAGCACGAGGAAGAAGACGCGCTGGCTGAGGAGAACTCTCGCGGCAAAATCTCCCGCGCAGAGACCACCGACTCCGTCCAAATCGTCGGCGACGTTCATGCCTAGAGAAGGAGTTGAGCTGGCCTATAGAGACTCACGCTACATGAAGTTAGCTGGATTCGTGTTACTGTTACGACAGGAAGACCAACCTGAGACTCGGTCCATTTAATTATTTTGCATCGTCCGCGTACATACATTGTTGCCCCCGCATCGGGGCTTAATACCTTGCATCATCATTGTATTTGTATCAGCTGTTATTCAAGTTATTCTTTGGCATCTTTAACGTTGTTGCGTTTTTGGCTCATATGTATATGGTGAGAGTGAAGGTGAAGAGAATGGCTAGGCGCCTCAGCGACAAGCGTAAATTCCGGGATCTCGATCACCCCCGCCGTCATTGCTGTATTACAGCGACCGCCACCCAGTTCTCAACTACATTCCATTCGACTGCAAACCTCGGATGTGCGTTGAGTAACACTATTTGTTGTAAGTTCTATTCGTTATGTACTTCGCTCATCCGTGTATTGTTTAGACGACATAAACAGCACCGGTCACTAAGAAATAGTAAACCACCTGCAACTCACGCGTTTGTACGCGTCCAACACGCTCATGCATCCATCACCTTCCAAAGGGAAAGCAAGAGAGGATGCCCACTGGCAACTAGGATGGTGGGAGCTATATCCTCTAGTAGACGGGCCTCGTAGGTGCGTTACAACTCCTCTCGATTCATTGCGTCACAATAGCTCGAACAGTTACCTCTACCGACCAACAGACCTCTCGTTTGGTCCGGCTCCTCAGTCATATATACGGCGCACCCGTCTCAACCTGTAGTCGTTGCCCGACACTTCCCCTCAAACCGCCACTTCTTCCTACCTCTGCCTCCGCCTATCGCAAGCTCTCCTGTCTCGTTCGAACCTCCCACGGTGATACGCGTCAGCCCAGAAGATGACTGGTTATTCGCGTTTACGCCATCAAGGGAAGGACCTGGTGTAGGGTGTATATATCGCAAGGGGTACCAGATTGATAGTTGGACGCCGAATGAGTGGTGGAACTTCGCAAAGGGAGCAGGGATCGTGTGTGCTGAGTGGATGTTCGCTCAAAGGCCGGTGAGCTGACTTGAGACATCACCTGCCTGACCTCGTACGCTCACACAGGTGCAGTGGGTTGTAGGCGAATCCGGCGCACCATACCGTCTCCCACCAAAAGGACCCACCATACCAATGAACAACCCTACCCTCCTTCTGGTCACTGAAACACACTTCCTACACGTGTGCGTTCTAACGCCAATATATTCATCCATGAAGATAGTACGAATGCCGTTGCTCCAGTTTGGAATGGCTCAACAAGGGGGATCTCCTCCGCCTAAACCAGGCCAGCCAGAGCACCCTCAACCACAGGCGAACGAAGCAGAGAAGAACAACGATATGAATCCTGAAGATGTCCCTCCAACGGGTAATGGAGGACGACACGTTTGTGTGCATGCTGCTATTGGGTTCAGTTATAACGGTACGCGTAAACCCCATTGTACTAGATATCCTTATGCGTCGCTGATTCGAAGGGCAGAACCGCATTTCGTTATCGCCATGCGCTCAAAGTACCTACCCCCTTACCACGTACCTGGTCTTGACCACGATGCTGGTTTCGATGCCATGGATATCGACTTGAACCTTGGGATAGGGCATCAAGGTACTTCAGGTACTGGGTCTCCTTCGGATAGCGTAAACGACGCTTCCGCCGACTGGGAACAGTGGGGCGAAGACGCCACTATCGATCTTACTGTCGTCCAATTTGACTTCAACGGGTCCATAATCTGTATGTGTGTCCTTGACCCCTCCGATGACTACGTGGATGCTGATATATCCAAGCTTTGGGCGGAAGACCAATATTGCCGATCTTCAAGCCTGGTTCTCAACTCGTAGATATGAAGTTTCTGCCCGTGCCACCAGAGACTGCCCTGGCATCTCCGACAATTTCTAGAGATCCTAGACGGCCTGGCAAGGAGCGGGAAGGTAGCAACGACAAAGGCTCTCTGTATCTTGTGACGACTTTCATGGATTTTGAGGATTGTGAGTTTGTGATCACGCCGCCCATCCGATCTAACGCTAATGGATGACGTACAGATTCTGCGTTGCCCAAGTCAGAGATCTCGTTATATGCAGTCGGGATCTCTCAGCCGGCTCCAGGGAGGACGCTGGACAACCAATGGGTCCGTCCCTGATACCATTCAGGCTGTATGCACTACTCATGACTGTGCGCCAGTAGATTGTACGGCATGAGAAGACCCGGACATTCGACCAAGGCGCACTTGCATTCCTCGAACCTGGACCTACGAGAGGCACGGTGTTGGCAGGATTCTTGGATACTGTTGGGAATACTCCTAGACGGACGAAGAAGAGCGAAATTCCGATTGGAAGTATCTCTGTACTTCAACTGTGAGTCGTTTGATTACCTGCCAATACACTTACGGCCACTCATTTCCCGTAAAGTCCGGATTTGAGTAACGACGGTCGCTGGGAGCATTCTCAGATAGTTTCATCGCCTGACGGGATTGGACGCGATAGTACGTACAACAACTTCTTGTTTTCTGATGCTTTATCGAAGACAGCCTGCCACAGTACCTACCGGCGTTGTGATCTCCCCCAACTCCGCTCTCCTGTGTAGTACTTCACCTTCCTCGAATGCCTCTGGCTATCGAATTTCTATACACTCCCTTCCCCACCGACAGTCCCCACCCTCACAGAATCC
>JAXQGX010000114.1:0-21524 GCA_037040455.1 Irpex sp. P115-07
ATCAGCCCTACTAGTACTAGTCAGAGCGGACCACATATTGCTGTGAGGCACGCTGCACATCAGAGCCTACAAGGATCTAAGCCCACGCCCTGGGATTGCGGTATAGCGTCGAAGCTGATAGTAGACGAGCAGATACGAGGGTTAGCACATATCAGTATGGAGAGAAAACAACGCACTTAATTGTTAATTCGCGTACAAACAAAGCCTGCCCTCTCGTTTCCGCCAAATCCCTGTCCAATTGCCCATTGGTGGATATGTTCAACGGTTTGCTGTGAGCAAAAGACGTACGCAATTGTTTATGGCCCGGGTGCAACATGGTTTTTGAAGGCAATGGATCTGAGAGATAGCCATGAATGGAATTCGGATTGGTAGGGTGCGTATAATTCATCGCATTTCAGTGCTGGTGGTAATACGAACCTGAGGTAATGGAGGTGCGCGCAGTTGTTAGTGACACAGCGAGATTGCCCCACTCAAACACATGAGCGGATACTTGACTCACCACAACAAAAGGCCTCTGCTATTCCAAGTATATCAAACCGATATGTACCTCCTCCAGTCTTTGTGTCTCGCCTGCACTGGTGTTTGCGCTCCTAAGTGATAACGTACGGGCATGCGACCTCCGGGGACTCAAGTCTCAGAGAACGGGGCCCGAAGTCAGCCTGCAAGAGGGTAAACGTCTCACTTACCCAAGGAATAACCTGAAGAACAGACAACGATAAGAACACATGCCAATACGATTCGATTGAATGAAATTAGGTACTTCAGCACTGTCTCTGCCATTGAGTAACTGACGCAAGCCCAGTAGTGATTTACTTCAGCGATATATTTCCAGATCATACAACTCCAGGATTAATGCAGGTGTCGAGAGCAAGAGAGTTCTTAGATCGACGAGTAAGTTGCAGAAATCCAAAGGTTGTGGGAGAGCTAGAGAAGTGCGCGAGCAGGGGCGCTTGCTAGTAGGTCGGGCCTTCAGATCTTCAGAGGCGCCTGCGCCTCAGCTCAATCTCTTCGTCGATCCATATACTGCTCTCAACGGCCTCTCGCTGAAGTAGACAGAACTAGTATGGTTACTAGCTGCTAGGTTTGCTGTCCAGAACTCGGCACACACCGCTGTCTACGGTCTTGATCAAACTCATACACGGGCCACAACCTCCAGCAGGTCCCGCTGCGTACCCAGGTTTATGCACCTCGCCTGGGATCTTGCTTTGACTAGGCACATGAAATATCTAAGGTAAGTATGCTTTCTCCAGATTATCGACGATGGAGACTTATTTCAGGTCAGGGCGGTAGTAAAAGTTCAACCGTACGCGTTTCATAATACGGGCCACCAGTCGCTGGCGACTGCATATCCCGGTGTTACTCTGTACTATGAATGATGACTTACGAATTTCTGCTATGGTTTGCTACATCGCTTTGGATAGCGTTATGGAAACACTGTATCCGGGACCGCATTGCGCACTTATGCTGAGTTTGTTTAAGTATGTGTAGGTCCGACGAGAGGCGTTACATCATATGCAGATCCCCGACGTTTATTTTCTACGAACTCAGTGATCATCTTTAAAGGCTAAGGTGCGCCAGATGAAATCTGCATTACCTAGAACCTAGATGACCCCTTGACACTCTGAGCACAGGAAGGTCTGATGCATCGATAAGCCATACAGCGGTGCCTCCTCACTGCCTTCGAATCTTCCTGACAGCCTGTGAACATGTGAACGTCTGAATAAGCAGCGCCTGTTCATCATGATATAGATGAACACCTCGGGTTACAGCATTCATTTCCATGTACTACGCGTAGGCCTCATTGCCTCAGTCTGGGTCTCATAAACTTGAAGGTACGCCTCACACCCTCATTCCCAACTCTCTCTCTCACATCCACCGTCGCACCCTCTAACCCTCACATCATCGACCTATAGGGCATCATGGACGGCGTCATTACCGCCTTCGGTGCTGCCAAGTCCGCATACGACGCTTACAAGACAGTGAAGACGACACGAAAAGAGTTCAAGCAGGCACCGGAGAAGCTCCAGCTCCTCGAGGACGATCGTGACCTACTGAAACAAATGTTCGACGAGCTGTCCGTTTCGAGCAACCTCGACGCTTCAGGCTCTCACGCCACCTCGAAACCCCTGGAGCATCTGCATCAGAGTCTTGAGCGACGCTCCGATGACTTGGATCAGGTTGTATCGAAAGTTATGAAGCAGAGTGCCACGAGCGGGCACAAGACTGGACGATCGGTTCGTCTTTTCAAGTTCCTACTCAACAAGGACGACATCAAGGATGCATCAAGCGAACTTAAGGAACTGCGGGAGGTCTTAGCTCTACGCTTCTACATGTGTGTGATTGTGATTCCGGGATGTCAATGACTGGTAATCATGATACGGAACATATTCAGGAATCACACGGCGCGTGTCGAAACAAGCTTCGAAGACTTGCAATCTAGGTTCGAGGATGTCATGTACAAGCTTGAATTGATCTACGATACCGTCTCGTAAGTGCTGGGCAGTCTATGTACGGGCACCAGCCTCTCACTACCAAGTATTAGCCTTCCACAGGTCACGGCAGCTGCAGGTGAGGTGCAAGCTCCCAGTATTCCGCCAACTACCACCGATGAACATCCCGTATCCTCGACGTCTGTCACCCATTGCCATTCTCTTCCGTGTGGTACCCTGCACTGTCTCGCGGACTGCCACTGTCGTTGCCACAGCCTCTCCATGCAGTCGCTCATTCCCGCAAAGCTGGCATCCTACATTGGCCAGGTTTACGTATCGAAGCGACTACTTCGCGCACCGTGGTCGACGTGGAGTGTCTGCAACGTACAGACGTGCAGAGGGGACCTTAGACGTGCGATGACTGTCAACTGGATACTTCCCCCGAGCTTCCTTTCGGGATGCTTGCAGTCCTCAAGGGATCGGCGGATCCACTTATCGATTGGTACGGTGAGGACGAACCAATGGGATGCACCAATAATCCGTGCTATATCGAGAGCAGATCTTCAGCGCGTTCGCAGCATGTTTGCACTTGGTCAGGCCTCGATTTGGGATCATACTCCTGATGGCAGTCCCATCCTTTGGGTAAGCTAAATTACTTACCAGACCCTAGAATACTACTGACTCGGAAACTTGATTATCATATGCTACTAGGTCGCATGCAAATGTTGGACTGTGTACCCCAGCGAAGAACAATACAAGATAATCCAATTTCTCGTCGCTGCAGGTGCGGATGCCCTGTTGCTCGCACGGTAAGCTTGGTGTACATTTCATTGAAATGAAGGAAAAATTGACGCTGTTCGCGACGACCACGTAAATAGTACAAGAGGAGGGTATTCGGCACAGGACCAAATTGCAGTGGCACTCTTTCAGTCCCTGTTAGAGCAGCCCAAGATGAGTCAATCACTGCTCACATCCATCAAAAGCCACCCAGCTGCCATTGATATCCTCCGCTCTATATTCAACATGGACGTCATAGACGCAGTCGAAGGCATACTATCTGGATTTTACGGGCACTCAGATGAGGATGTTTCACATTTACTAGCATCTCTCGATACCGCTGAATACACCGTGGCCCGTTCTTCTGCGTTCCACGCCATTAGGTATACTCCCTTACATTATGCAATCCGATTCTCGCCTTCAAGTGTGGAGTCCCTCCTAGCAGAAGGTGCCGACGCCGCAGAAGAGCCCACCCTGGCTTATGCCGCCAGAGACGGGAGAGCCCACTTGATTAGATTACTCATTGACAATGGCGCAGATGTGAACACGAAGGACCACCGGGGGCGAACAGCGCTGCATTTGGCTTGCCACAGGTGCTACTACAAATATTTCTTTGAACTTGTACGATGTGCAGAAGTTGAGATTGATTGGGATTCCCGTACGCCGGAGGGTCAGAATGCGCTGGATATGTTTGATGAGGGTATGTCAAAGGGGTATGCTTGGCGCTGGACCTCCGCGCAGATTGACAACTTCCGTTCCATCATTGTATCCTATATGGATCCTTCTCAGTTACATGTAGCCGAAGATGAGCCATTGAACATCCCCGGTGCATTCCTCTAGACACCTAGTCCTGATCGCACGTATCTGTATTTCCATTTGACGATGTTGTGTTATATACATAGACACACCATGTAGCTAGCACCCTCGATATCATAATGTGTAGAACTTTTCTATGTAAGATTGTAGCTTCTACTTCTGAGAGCTAGCGCCGAGTTCATGTTCCGCACTCACTCACACAATCGTCTACTAGTACGCCTGAGTGCGCAGATTGGTACCTGCCAGTGCACCCTGATGCCACACACACCAGAAGAATTATCGCTAACAAAGTCTGGTCTCGTCACTCGTTCAACATACATCGATAAATCCATCGCTTTCCTGGTCGTACACGGTGTCTGATGTTCGTGTGTCGGGCTTTATAGGAGGAACTAGAAACTCTACAATGTAAGCAGCAGTATTCTCAAGAATGGGTCTCATACAGTATATGAGTTTATTTCCCGTGACTAGACAAGCGAAATAAACTCAACTACGTACTAAGGACACCTTGCCATGGTTGCATTGTCCGGGAACCTCTACGCGATAGCCAACATGCAGCCACACTGACTTGAAAGGTAATATCGTACACACAAAACGCGCCTTCCTACAACGCGCGGTTAAACCCGCATCATAGAAAGGATGTCGGCGTTCCAATGAAGAGAAATCATCGCTTACTTCAGTCACGTCGCACACACACCCTGCGTAGCGATGACATCGTCCTTGCTTGAGGAGTCGAGGCGGAGCCAATTGTATTATCCTAGCAAACAAGAGATGTGACTAAGCATGTGTGAAGAAGCAGAACAGGGGCAGAGCGAGATTGGGACGAGGCACATAAATCAGTGTATGTAACGGTGAACGAAAGGAAAGCAACTCACCGAACAAAGTAGTATTTAACTTGAATGCATCGTTGAAGACCATCGTCCCATTGCGTGGCTATCTTCCCGTGTCCATCTTCCAGCGTGGGTGTTACGAAGACAGAGGCCGGACTTGTCATTCAGTGGACGGAGTTTTCTGACACGATTTAGAAATGAGCCCGTGACTGTACCCTGCACCCGAGACAGCCAGAGAAAGCGGGAGAGGAGGGTCCATCAATAATAGGGACTTAGAGGCATCCCGCTGCAGATGAATAGTATCAGGGAGCGTATTAAAGGTTCCTAGAATCGTCGACGTAAAGAAACACACCGATTCGGTCTCGAAGTGGTCCCAGTGGGACGCATGGTTACCAGCTCGCTCTGGACATCTGAGTTCCTGCACGTCAGAGTGTCGGGTCGGTATTGAGCACGTTCGCGTGGATTGTATAGCGTGGAAGCTCAACGTCGTCACGATGGTCACTATGCTGGCGGCCGGTCAAGCAGCTGTAGGCAGAGTCCGATGCATATACGTGGAAGGGGGCATGAGAGTCGTGATCCATCACGATGTTCGTGGTGAGCTGGATCGTAATACGCGGAAGGTCAAAACACGAGACTCGTCTTGTATTGGTCTGTAGCGAAAGTTGCTGTCGTCCCGATTTAAGCGACGAGGTAAGGAGTAACAGAGCTGGGAACCAAGCATGTAAGGAAGAGCGTGTAGCATGTAAAGAGGACTCACCGATGACCCCCAGGGCCAATCAATAACAATACGAATTCGTCGTCCTCGTACAGTCAGTCCAGAGGGTGTACCAGGCGCATTGTGTCAGGTATTGGTGAAGCCGAATGCGGCGAGCGACAGCATCGAGTGCTGTAGGCCATAGATGACACGAGTAGGTATTAGTCGAAGCTGTGCGTAGAATGAATCTGGAGACGGTAAGACTGGGCCCCGACGACTACTAAGGCGGGATTATGTCTTGATCAGCGTACACAATGACGTCTGAGTGATAATGACTCAGTAATATAGCCTTGTAGCAGCATATTATTCACTTCTACACCAACGCACCGCACGTTCCCGATTCACATCGTCTGCAAGCTTCGTATCTGACGGCACTATTTCCGTACATTGAACGACCTAGTGGACGGGAAAGCGGGGTTCCAGAGGAAGAGGGCAGGGTGGCGTCATCATACGGAGCGATAGAAGTAACTGTTCAATTCTTGAGTATCGAGGGCGTTGAAATGTGCTGGAGGGTGGAAGTGAAAGGTTTAAATTGGCATGAAAGTCGAGAGCCCGAGTCGTGGTTGCGCGTCGCGGTGAAGATGCCGCAATACTTACTGTGGGAAAGAGACCTAGGTTAATGCCACGTAGAGGGGGAGAGCTTAGCTAAATCAACGAATCGTTCTCAAGAGGTGAAAGAGAGGATATGGGGTTGTGGAGAATCTGGAAACGAAAGGATCGAATGAGAGAGATGCAGAGACCAATGCGTGCAGGCATCGACGTACCTGGCACAAGCCTCCTTCGACTGATCACCCAACATCCAAGTACTTTCTCTTAGGTGTTCACGGTAGTGGTAGGTGCCTCCGCAGGCGCAAGAATGTCGAGGTCGAACATTGGATAGCGGCATTAAGAGATCAGGCGTGGGAAACAAGAATGCACGACCTGCAGTGAGAATCAGGTGCCCCTGCGCACACTCACCCACACTCTCCCACGACTTGGGCGATCTGCTCTTCGATCAATGCTCTTTCTCGTCCACTATCTGTCCCCAGCCGCACAAGATGGCTCATATGAGGCATCGGTGGCCAATGACGGTTCATCTCTAGCGTGACTCAGCCTATCTAGGCTCTCTTGTTTCGACAGATGTCGCATCCGACTTCAAGCTCCAAGCACTCTTTAGGCTGCCGTATAGGCCTGACGACCTCCAGTATGTGATTGGTACTCTCTGGCACATACTCACTCGCCCAAGGCATGCGTCGAATACTTACGATGTGTGCCCCACTCAGATTCTCTGCCCCACCTGCTGCTACATTCAACGTTCGCCCAGTCTGTTTCTACGTAGTCGCGCAGGGGTACAAGGCCCTTAGTAAGCTAGACAATCCGTTTTCCTTGACAGTATTTGCACCGATTCTGGAGACCAGATATAGATTCTTGAGTGGTCGAGGTGAGTTGTCCTCCGCCGTTCTGATGTCTCGATCTTCCGCTCATCTTCATGTGTCTCCACCGCCTCACTCCACTGTCACTCCCAACCCTTGCAGAGACCATCATTCCAATCGATAAGTATCCTATCCCTCGTCGATTTAAATACTGCTGCTCACCGTGATCGGCTGCATCGACACGCCTTTCGGATGTCCACCCCATGTACGGCTAGCGTCCTAGGAAGCCTTGCCTTGTAGCTATGGATGTCATTACGTCCACCTCTGGCAATAGGTGTGTTCATTGTTTTGCTGCTTTGAGGGCGGTGGCCGGCTTTCTCTTCGTCAGTCACGCTACCGCAGGTCGCGCCCCACGCAACTAATATGCTGATCTTTTGTTCACGCGAGGTACGTCGCCTTGTTCTCCTATCTGGAATGCGCTCAACCTTGCATTTATTCGCTCTCGAATATTGATAGACACTATCACATTGTACTCCGAGCGCGGGTCTCAAGAGGTGCCAATAAGTACTCGAATCGAGCATTGCATCGGTACAATTATAACTACGTGAGTAGCCGGAAATACCTGTAGTTATCTAGGCATGAATGCAATTGCGTCGTTCGACATTGTCCTATACTCGTTGCAGCAGGGGAAAGCCGAGTATCACGGCACACTGCTGTCTGTAGGGTTCAGCGACGGAATGATGAATCTAACACAAGACACCAAGCGGCGCTGGGGCACGAATCAGTGACGAGAGTCGCATGCGAGAGAAGACAGCGCGTACCTCCCGATAGCTGCGCGCGACAGCCACGTATTTGCGATGTGTGCTACTCTCAACTTCTTCGATTCCAGTGTATGTGATCATTTCGTGTTGCGACCGGGCGTCAGGCTGGTAACAGGTATGTTGCAACTCCTTTCACGAAACCCCAATGCTGATCTGGAATATCCCTCCAACGTCACTTCAACTCTGTTAGGAACATGTATAAGCTTCCACCGCCGCTTTTCTCGCACAGCCGTTGGATGTGTCTTCCTACGCAACTATTGGGTGATGCTCTGTTTACAACAGGTACGTCGTCTATCCTTCTCGGGTTACTTTCGCGCTCGCTCACTCTCATTTAGTGCCCAGTTTCGATGTGTATGCCACTCTGTCACAGAGCCTCGGCTTGTGTGTTACGAGGTGCTGATATGCCCTCGATAGATTGTGACGGTAACGCGTCACGGACTCTCTTACTGCCAGTTGGATCTGTTACTGCTCTACTAGAGCATTATCTAGACACGAATTAACTTGCTTTCGTTCTCACATTGATATCGTTCGCGACATGGGAGTAATGACGAGGGATATCGAATGCAGTATCTCCATTCGCAAACAGCTGCTCGAGTTATACTCATGGTGGTAGTACCACGCAACGCAACGCTCTGGATGATTCAACATTAATGTTGTAAGCAAATCATATTTCGTTCTCGCAGCTCACTGGTTCACTGGCACCTTGTTCACGACGCTTTCTTGACAGGCCTCCTAGCACTAGGAATAACCACCTTCACGAGCCGTGTTCTGTCGCGAGATGAAGGCATGGCTCACAGCGCTCACTTTGACAGAACTAACGCTCCCCAGAAGAGTCTCATTGACAACCTGTGGGAGAATGCCCTCGTCACGCGTGCATGCAGGTGCGCTACGAGACACAGCACCCATCCACGACCTCTTTAATTTCCGACGCCTTGCTTTTTCAGGTCCCCTGTACATCGATTGATGGTACATTGACGCTGCACCGCATCCGAGTACACAAGCTGATCTCTGCGTGCATATAGATCGAGGACGGGCTGCCCTCGAATCCCCCGTAACCTTCGCCTCTGCCTACATCCCCTCATCCACGACACTATGGATCCGGCGAGCGCCATCATCGGCATCGTCTCGTTCGGCTGCGCCGTCTTTGCCAAGGTCAACGAGATTCGCAAGGACATCAAGGGCGCACCCGAGAAAGTCCAAGCTTTACAGGACGCATGCATCGGAATCGAGATACTGTTGGACACGCTGGGTGCTGTCTCGCCCGAGGCCGTCCCAAAATCCCCGAGGACTGTCGCACACCTGACTCGCCTATCCAACAAAGCGCGTACTCGTCTCGAAGAAGTGCGCGAAATGACTGGGAAGATCACGTCGCAAGCAAATCTTGATAAAGTAACTTTCGGGAGATGGTTCACGAAGAGGGGTGACTTGAAGGAAATGTCACAGAAGCTGAAGGATGTGAGGGAGACACTGGAGTTGATGCTGCACTGTATTAACCAGTGAGTACCGTCCCGGGACATACCTCATCAATGAACTGAAAGCCGTTGCAGAAGCTCGCTGCAGTTTCTCATTGCAGTGAAAATCGATAGTGTCGATCGTCGAATAGGAGTCAAGCCCGCCGTGTTTTCCCAGGAGACGACAGCTCCGATGTCTACCCATTGTTCTCGTCGCCGTGGCCCTTTACAATGTCCATCTAACTGTACATGTCGCTGCCACGCTCGCTCCCCCTCCCCCCTCATCCCACAACCGCTGGCACCCTATGTCGGCCAGCTGTTCGTCTCGAAACAGGTCCTCCATCCCGCTTTTACATCCTGGAACTGCTGCAACGTCGAAACATGCCGCGGTACATACCTGAAGCCTGCAAAAGTGACATATACTCTTCCTCGATGGTTCCTGTTTTACGGCTCGCTTCAGACCTCGACGTTCGAACGAGTTCATCTCTCGATCAGCGCATATCGAACCGTTCCGTACTCTTCACCCACCCTTATAGCGATTCGGAAGGGCGATGTACACGGGATACGTGATCTGTTCGCAAAACAACATGCCTCCATTTGGGATGTGGACCTTAGGGGCACCTCTATTCTTGCGGTAAGCAGTCCCCCGTCGTCTGTGCGCCTGGTCGAATATCATCACTCAATACCAATATCTTAGCATGCCTGTAGACAATGGCAAGACTATCCCACCGAAGATAGGCTCGAGATTGTCCGTTTCCTAGTTGAGGCAGGTGCAAACACACTTCTTTACGCAGAGTCTGTTGAGCAGTACCCTTTCGCTTTTCTAATTCTCGAACGACTGACACCGGTGTGCTTGTAGAACAGAAACAACGAATTCAGCCCACGATATACTTACCATAGGCCTCTTTGCATACCTCCTAGACGAATACGACCCAGCCCAGTCTTTCACGGCGACCATACAAACAAATTCGGCTGCAATTAACATCTTCCGTTCTATCTTCAACACGGACGCCTTGGATGCACTCCAAGACGTCCTATCTCGCTATTATGGGCACTCGGACGAAGACGCTCTACGATTACTAACATCCTTCGAAGCCACCGAATACGCCGTGGCCCGGTCTTCGATGTTCGACGCCATCGGGTTTACTCCCTTACAATATGCAGTCTGCTTTTCGCCTTCAAGTGTGGAGTCCCTCCTAGCAGAAGGTGCCGATGCCGCAGCAGAGCCCATTCTGGCTTATGCTGCCCGCTATGGGAAAGGCAGCTTGATTGCACTACTCATTAACAATGGCGCAGATGTGAACCTGAAGTACGAGGGGCGAACGGCGCTGCATTGGGCTTGCTACGGGTGCTACTACAACACCTTCTTTGAACTGGTCCGATGTGCGGAAGACCAGATTGACTGGGATGCTCGCACGCCGGAGGGACAGAATGCGCTGGATCTGTTCGAGATGGGTGTGTCAATGGGACATGCTTCGGACTTGACTTCCGAGGAGGTTAAAGAATTCCATGCAATAATCATATCCCATATGGACCCCTTACGGTTACGAGTCGTCGACGACGAGCCCTTAGACATTCCTGGTGCATTCCCTTTAGATACTGAGTCCTGATCGCACATATTGGTATTCCCCCTCGGCGACGACTTGCTTTAGCACACATGTAACTATGTAGACGTAATACTGAGTAGCTGGCATGTATATCAGTCCCCGAGCTCATAACTTATGTCATCACTATAGGACTGATTGACGTATGATCTTATCTTCTAGTAGTACTATACGACTTGGAGACTTGATACTGTCATTACTGCCTGTCCTCTGGTCCTGATTGCAGACGGTTCCACCAGCACGCCTCGCATTTGCTCTCGAGATCTTAGTTGTTTGCTGCTAAGTGCGCATATGGGTGTCCGTAGTACCCTTCGAAACGCGACACCGGATGAGCTCTCGCTGGCGAAGTCTGATAGTACCGTGGCTGTCGCTCTTTTGACGTCCGCTAAAACCTACCCATCCTCGCTACTGGCTTTCGCGTGTCGGGCTTTGCACGCGAGGTTTTTAACAGTCACGATGCTAGCAACGCTATGGTGTAGTCCACGGTGCCCAAGAAAACGCCTATGATGGGTAATCAAACACATTTTCTGATCTATGGACAAGCGAAATCAACGCAACTAAGTAAGAACGTCTTGTTATGTGACGTACCGACCTCCGTAGCTTTGGAACTTGAAGCCCCTCTTGGCGACAGCGAACGTGCAGCTACTCAAAGAAGGTGGTACTGAGGGAATCGTACCGATACGCATAAGATATGCCTAACTACGATAGGAGAGTAAACCCGTATCAAAGGATGTCAGTGCTGTGAGTTTTATTGAGTCATGCAGTGCACACAGACCGCGTTCCAGCACCCCAGGATGATGTCCTCATTGATTTGAGGGACTGGGACATATTCGGTGAGGTCGATTCTAAGAGGGAGAAGTGCGACTGAGCATGAGCGACGAGACGGAAAAAGCGACGAGAGACGGGGGAGAGCGTGAGGCACCAAGTCAGTCTACGACATAATGAGCAGGAGAATACGTCACAACTCACCGAACAGATTACAAGCGCATCGTTGCATGTCAAATCCTCTCGCGCTGCCTCGTTCGATTTCAATCTTCAAGAAAGCGAACTACTAAAGGACAGGCGGAACTCGCTCGTTGACCGGAGTTCTTGGGTATTGGTGCGTTGGAGGCCAATGTCGTATGCAGGGCAATGATATGCAGCACCGGAGGAGCGGTCGAAGGGTTCTCATCCGTAGGGCCTTCAAAGACTTTTGTGAGTTGTCCTGTAAACAATCAGCACTGTTAAAGGTATTGAATGTCAGAACGATAGCTGCACCGGTTTAGTTCAAAATGGCTCCAGCGTGGACAGGATAATCACTTTATTAAGGACGCCATTCTAGAGCCTAAGAGCACGCAAGTTGCGGAGAGCCGTGTGACGTGAAACGGTCGTTCTCGCGGCAATATTGATAGACAGCGGAATGTCAGCAACCGTAGATGAAATCGATGAGAATA
This sequence comes from Irpex sp. P115-07, assembly GCA_037040455.1. Taxonomy (NCBI): domain Eukaryota; kingdom Fungi; phylum Basidiomycota; class Agaricomycetes; order Polyporales; family Irpicaceae; genus Irpex; species Irpex sp. P115-07. The sequence continues at coordinate 12,265 of JAXQGX010000114.1, forward strand.
CGATGACGAACTTAGCGTTGAAAAATCAAGTTTGTTAGGGAATTACGTGGTAAGACGTCGACCCGGGGGGGGGGAGGTATGAATGAAAGGTTCGTCCTCTGGTAGGCCATGCTGAGAATTGTTGAATCCATGGGCGAAGCCTAAGATGAGCAGCGCGAGTGAGGGGTAATTAGGTAGATTCAAGGTACGAACGAAAGAGACATGCGTATAAAGAGGAGTCACTGACGGTGCCAGTGGACGGTGACCGGTGAGGGCCCGAAACGGCAACCGACGACACCTGCACGGATCCGTTACGTATGAGTGTACTAGACAAGGGGAGTAAGGTAAGGTTGATCCAAAATGTGATTGAGGTCACGGCATTGAGTGCTGCAGGTCGTAAACTGTCGCTAACCGAAGTCGTGTGGGCCATGGAGTGAAAGCAACGAACTTGAACGAAAACGTGCTAAACTCACGGTCAACGCGCGCACGCACTTCTAGGAGTCATTGTTATCCACCTTGGGAACCTAAAGATCACCGAGCGCCACCTTCTCCACCAATTCGACGCGCGAGCTAGCTCTCCTGACGTTTGTGGTATGCATCGTTGCAATGCCCCGTGTCTGCCAGTGACGGTACCAACCGTGATGGCGAAGAGCGGCTGGCCAGTTGGAGGAAAAATTGCGGCGAGGGATGGGTCCTCAGTATGAGAAGAGAAGTAGCACCGTGACCTTCCAATGCAATGAGGGTAACGAAGAACTCACGGGCGCAACTCGCGAGTTCAAGCGTGTCACGACGGGGGTAAAGAGACATTAGGCACAAGCCGGAGTTGCTGTCATGTCGAGGGAGGATATCTGGAGTCCAGCAGCGAGTCGTGTGGAGAGGCCATAGGGAGAATGTGGCCAGTCGTTGTGAAACTGCGAGGAGGAGAGTTCGAATTGCAGACGTCTTGCAGTATCAGCTTGAACGTACCTAGTAACAATCATACTTCTTTAGTAGCCAATGCCAATGCATACTACATGTGGTTGTGTTCACTGCTAGTGCATATGCAGGCGGAAGTCCTGCAGCAGGGAGCGTGAAGAGATCAATGCCTCACGCCTCACGCCTCAGCTACTCAACTTGAGAATAAAGCACTGTCCGTGTCAGCTGCTGCAACCTGTATATACTACGAAGACGTTGCTCAAAGCGCTCACTTGAGCAAGGGTATCGCCCTTAAAAGAGAATTACTGGCATCCTGTGGGGGAATGCAATCGTCATGAGCATGGGGGTCTGAGAGTGGGTGAGAGTGTTGGTCGCTGCTTAGCGAAAACAAGTTACAACAAGCAAGCGGGAAAACACACCTTATACTATTTAGCCATTGATACATATACTGTAGTCAAGATACATGTCCTTATTCCGCTATCGTCGAGCTTTCGGGCTATTCATAGGGACGAAATTGGGTGAGTCACTGTGAGTGCAATGTGTGCGCCGCTGTGAGAGGAGGTCGTGGGAAAGAAGCCCCGAACCTCGTGGCTGAGATAAGACGCCCATACTATACCTTGAACTTGAAGTTCATGAGAATCACCTACGAGAATAGGCCACGATCGCACACACTCACTCAACGTTCAACATTAACTCGGGGCCCTAAATTCACCCGTAGCTCAGCTCTTTACTTACTCACTCTGCTCGTTGGGGTGCCTGATAGATGTTCAGGTCAACATCGAACAACGACCATGACCACGTTCATCTTCGCTACATCGCGCTTCATACGTCTCACTTGCGATCTTGCTCTTGCTGTCCGTTGACTTATAGGCTCCTAGTTCACAGATAAGCTCGCCGAGGATCTGGCTAATAGGATCCTCTCGTGAATATCACACCTTCAGTGCGTCCAAGCCTCAACCAAGTACGTCTCTCTGGATAACTACATCTTGGGAGGAGCCGTGTACGTTAATAATCGGGTCTGGGGTGATATATGCATGGTGGCCATCTAGGATTGGTGCGTGAATGGATCAGATCCTCCTGTTAACATACTGATTGCAAAGGATGTGGCTCGAATGTCTCGACAGGAACATTCTTGCGTAATGAATCTATCACTTCAAGTCACCGTACCACTGCCTACGCCATTCTCTGAGACACTCTGGCATACTCAAAACTTAATACTAGTACTCCCTGTCCCATCTCCTATACACGCAACCCCAATTCAATTCTATGAAACACAGCATGGACCACCGTGTGACGGACGCGGCTGGGGGGCGCTTTAGTACAACAACATGAATTGGTCTCGTATAAACCGCGAAAGCTGAAAGCTCTTCTCTGTGTTCTCTTTGACGATGGCCGAGCAGAATTCGTACGCAATGAAGCTCTATCTCTTGACTCAAGACTGCATTTCCTATACTGTACTAGAACACAAGCCAGTAAACGGAAATCACATACACGAGAAGACAGCACATAGGATAGAGAATCTGTGTTAGATAAACACGTTGAGGCGATGCCGGTCATCCTCGTATTCCAGATACCTCACTGTACATCGAAGGCGAGTTGTCTCTCTACTATCACTTGCAACATCTACCCACTCTTGTACTGAAACTCCTTCACCAGTGTACAAAGCAGATGAAATCAGCGTTCAATGGTAGCTGGGGGTACTTACGTCCCTCTGTTGCGCCATACGCACGAGGAATCGAGGATAACAACTAGCCAACAGCGTTGATCTTGACAGATACACTGCACAAGAAGCTCCTGATTGACATCAGGTGGGAGGATATACTCGTCACACGATCACACTGCCAGTGATAGGAATACTTCCTTTCCATCTTGTATGATTTACGTTGCGTGGTACGTTGATGCTGTACCGTATCCGAGCCCATCACTGGTTGATACCGTCATATTTAAACCAGTAGCTACTCGATGGCGAGCGCGCCGCTCAATCAAGGCCCCATCGCTTCGTATTCGTACGCTACCTCAATTCGATCACTATGGAACCGGCGAGCGCTGTTATCGGTATAGTCTCGTTTGGCTTCACTGTGTTTGAAAAGGTCAGCGAGATACACAAATCGATCAAGGGCGCACCTCAGCAGGTACAAGCCCTTCAGGACACCTGTAACACTGTAGAGATGCTACTGCGCAAGCTACGGTCACTCGAGACTCAAATTGTACCTCACTCAGAAGACGACCTTATCACCTTGGAAAGCCTTTGCGAGCGGTCGCAGAGGTGCCTCGAGGAAGTGGAAAAGGTTGTAGACAAGGTTACCGCTAGGAACCCCGGAAGAAGCTCTGGAAGCGAGATGAAGATCCGTTTGAGGAAGTGGGTACTCAACAAACATGACCTCGAGGACACATCGAAGAAGCTGAAAGAAGTGCGGGAGGCTCTGCGAGTGATGATGGACTTTTTACAATTGTGAGTGCCTGACTATATGCGGTTATACTCTCTGATTTAGTACTCGCTGATTAGCCATTATGTTGAATACGTCGCCATGCATGTACGCAGTGAACGTAAGCTTGATAGTGCTTGTCCTGCGCATCATCTAGCTTCTACGTCTACCTGCGTGTTGTCTAATCCTTACCGACGAACCGGCACTCTGCAGTGCTCTCATGATTGCACATGCCGCTGTCATGCTCGCTCCCTCTCCTCCCTTATCCCGGCGCAGCTGGCACCCTACGTCGGTCAGCTGTTTATCTCGAAACAGCTGCTATACCCTGCGTTCACACCCTGGAATTACTGCAACATCGCTACCTGTCGTGGAACCTTCCTCAACCCCGCAAAGGTCTCGTGGATGCTTCCTTGGGTTGTTCAAGTATTTTATGGCTCGTTCCAAACCTCATCGAACACGCGAATTCACTTCTCGATCAACGCATACAGGACCATTTCCCTGCATTCCCCCGTCATTCAAGCCATAGCGTACGCCGATGTACGTGGTATACGTGAGCTATTCTCAAGCCGACAAGCATCTATTTGGGATGTTGACGTCCGTGGTGTTTCTATCCTCTGGGTAAGCTCTTCAACTTTCTGTCTAGCCACATGATGTCAATGTTAAATATAATGATATATTAGTATGCTTGTAACCAATGGCAAGATCATCCATCTGAAGCAAGGCTCGATATAGTTCGTTTCCTGGTAGGAGCAGGCGCTGATGCACTCCTTTTTGCAGAGTCAGTTGAGTCTTTTTTGCATGTAAATGTATGAAATGGCTGATATCAGGGTATTTGTAGCACACAAACGGGATATTCGGCCCATGATACACTTGCGCTAGGACTCTTCTCATACCTTTTAGGTGAACCCCACTCAAACCGATCCCTCGCACTATCAACTTTGCAAACAAACTCGGTCGCTATCGATATCTTCCGCTCCATATTGAACATAAACGCCATAGACGCGCTTCAAGACTTACTACATCGAGTATACGGACACTCGACCAAGGATGTCTTACACTTACTCACCTCCCTCGAAACTACCGAATACTCCGTGGCCCGATCTTTGGCGTTCAGTGCCATTCGATATACTCCCTTAGGGTATGCAATTGCCTTCTTGGGCTCCAGTAAGGAGTTCGTCCTAGCAGAACTTGAAGGCACCGATGCCGCAGCGGAGCCCGTTCTATCTTATGCTGTTCACGCAGGCAGAGAAGGCTTGATTGAATTGCTCATTGAGAAAGGCGCAGATGTGAACTTGAAGGACAGCTGGGGGAGAACAGCATTGCATTGGGCTTGCTACCAGTGCCACTACAAGGTTTTCTTTGAACTTCTCCGCTGCGCAGAAGTTGAGATTGACTGGGATTCCCGTACGCCGGAGGGTCAGAGTGCATTGGACCTGCTTGAGATGGGAGTATCAGACGGATCGGCTTCATACCTGACTTCCAGTCAGATCGATGAGTTCCGTGCAGCCATCATATCTCATATGCGTCCTCCTCGGATCCATTTATTTGAAGACGAGACCTTGTACATGCCAGGCGCATTTCCTTTGGACACTGAGTCCTGATAAGTAGTATGTGTTTGTCTCGCACGAAATCTGTACCACGTATCACACTCTTATATACTGCCTAGTCATTATATACTGCGATCGGTTCACATATCCGTAAGAATATTACGTCGTTCATCTGGGTACACTCACGTATTACGATTGTTGCGGTCGAGGATACAGTATTAACAGGGCGCATGAACCCGCCTCGTCGAATTCGAACAGACCAGTACTACACCTCGCCGAAATGAGGAGGAATATTCCTGGCACACATGCGTACATCGATCGACGCGAGTGTGGTGAGATCATGTAATACCTGTAATTGAACGTAGTACTCACAATTTGTCTTCGCCGAATGACGGCGAAACCGAGAGTTCTCGACATACTTAGTCAAAACAATATCCGGGGGCCTACCAGGAGACATCCGGAGTAGAACGAAACATAACGATACGATTTCCGTTACGGGGTCTTGAACGAAACTGTGCAACAGGACATCTACTATCGTATGAGGAAACAAACTACAACACATACCTGGGCCCTATTCATGACACGACATTTATCTGCTCGTTGCTGCACCGTTGACACAACAGACCCGGATTATGCCAAGCCGGATGTCCGATCGCACGTCACGATCTCGGAGCGCGGATGGCCAACGTGCATAGATTGCAAGCTCACGACGATGACCACGGTACGTGCCTGTCCAGATGACGATGAGCCTGGCCGAGAGAGCGAGAGCTTTGTGGCGTGCGATAAATATTACCGAGTAGCCCTAGCGCTCGAGACTCGGGTGATGACTGTGCAAAGTGGGTCCTCTCCGAGAAGGGCGGGAGGGTCATGGTGGTACTGGGACGCCATGGGTCACAGGCGTACCTCGCTGACCTACCCAACCGGGATGTCTTGTCGAAGCTTACCCAGTGCCGCGGCAGCAGCGTCATCGACAGTTCGTGTCTAGTCTAGTCTGCCACTGGCACGTTTTAGCGTACGTATCGAACAACACTCACCGGCCACCGGTGATACGGCACTGTAGGATCGTTATCGAACGATGAGTTTGACCTGGATCGTTCTGCTATTGACAACCGTTATCCAGCGGCGGCAGCCCACGCGGCTATATGGCAACGACCTCGAGGAGAGCGTACCTGTCGAATTGTTTTTCCTCGCTCGGGACGAGATGTGTAAGCAGACAATCCCAATCGTTGGACGTCTGCCGTTTTTCGCCATTAGTATGATACCGGTTACTTGCATGTGTTGTTTCTCGTGAATCTCGTCGTTGTGGTGAGGATTCAAGATACAAATCCGGTGTATCTGCGGCGGCCGGTCTGATGGTGCTGTTAGGGAAATGATGTACGAGGTGATGCTGGGAACAGGTATGGTACTGGCTGGATATTTGTGGAGGAGGACGACAGACTTACGGTGGCCGTGGATGGAGGTCAGTATGTTTTTGTGAGGCGGGCGGGGCCGAGGTGTTCGTATGTCGGTTTACGTGAAATCCTCGACCAATCATTCGTCCGGAATCGGGCCGGAGAAAACATAAACCTGCTTACATAACCATGACGCTTCTCACAAGCCTATTCTGTAAGCGCCCATTTGGGCGAGTGCTGTTTGAGGCAAATGGGCTCGCATCTTCCTCTCCCACCACCATCTCTCGCTTTTACTCGTCGAGCTCGACGTCCAGCACGACGTCGACGACCTATAATTGATAAAGACAACGATTCAGACGCATGTTCTCAACGTTGTCGTCGTTTCTCCCGCCTGCGCTGCAGCTGGGCGGAACACAAGACAAGTCGTCGCGTCCAAATGTGGAAGCAGGGCCCCACACAGACAATCAACAGCAGGTACCACTCGTCGCCAGCCCGGCCACGACTGAGCATGGGCATGAGTCTGAGCACCCTGCAGGAGCCAGTGAGCAGGGTGTGCGGAAGAAGAAAGAGCGTACTCACGAGGTGTGCAGAGTCCACTCATGTCCAGTTCAACCTTTAACTGATCTCAATATTACTTTCCCATCTCTGAACTCTACCTTATCCAAACTATCATGCTTTGTCGTTTGAAATGCGTTGTACGCGTTCGCGAATACCGTTGCGCAGTCGTTCATCGTCGTAAGGCCACCCCCAGCAAAATCGAACCATCCTCTCAACCTCCAAGTTCAACTCGTCCCACCTGCGTCCCGTGCTCCTCTCCCTCGCACATCCGTATCCTCCGCTGCCCCATCTTCACCCGCCCCCGACTCCGCCGCGTCAGAGTCGTTCTCCCCAGACACCCCACTAACGCGCACGACCTCTAATCGCTCCGATGTCTCCGCGTACTCGTCGATGACATCTTTCAGCACTGCATCCACGACGTCTTTCTCATCTACGGCGTCTGGATCTACGACTTCAACGGGAGGTCGTCGCATGATTATCCCGCTCTATAACCTTCAGGCTCATAATGTGATGACAAACGTCATCGTCGATGCTGGCACAGATGCCAAGATCGCGAAATTCCATAAACGTGGCCTGGAGATAATCGGTCTCGCAATGCTCGACGTCGTTGAGACCACTCGAGGGATCAATTGGGCAGACGACCGACAAGGCGGCCATGGACAGCATGGATCCTTGCTTTCCGCAGAGGGCAATACACCGACATCGTCCCATGTCTCCTTGAATTCCGATAACACCCACGAGTCTCCGCCTCTATCACAGCAACATCACCAACAATCCCCGCTGGCCCCTGCACAGACCACTCCGCAGCCAGAGAAAAGCGGTGCACGGCGGTTGTTCGGCAAGGTCTTCAAGAAGAACAGGGATTCAAGTCCAGTGGCGTCACCGACCGCGAACTCTCCGTATATGCATGCGCAGCCGCGGTCTCCCCTCCCTTCCATGGACCGCGAGGCGTCCCTGAGCACGACACCGAAGGCTTCGAATAAGCGTTCGTCGTTGTTGTTGGCTGCAGGCGCGCATGTGCAGAGTCCATCTTTATCTGATCCCCTCGGATCTCCTTTACCCTCCGCACAGCCACAACCACAGCAAACGGTGCTGGGGATCGCGCCCATCCTGCATACACCTATTAGTGGGCCTGATGGACGCAGGGCGAGGCCGACGCGGTACGTGTGGGTGTTGAAGAAGTGGCTGAAGGCGCCTCCGTCGGGTGTTACGTTGCCTGCGGGGAGTGTGCTTCCGGGGCAGGGGATCATGGAGGGGTTGGTGGAGGTGACATTTGAGTGGATAAGGGCGTCATCGAGTCGGAAGGATAGTCAGCGGGTGAAGTCGAAGGAACGGAGGAGGAGCAGTGGGGTGCCGTCGAATACGCCGAGTTTGACGTCGCTCAAGCGTGGGCCTGAGTCGAGGGGGAGGAAGTCGATAGACGGGGAGCGAGAGGTGGGGAGGAAAGCGCGGCCGCGGTCGACGGAGAGCGCGAGGAGTGCGCATACAGCCACGACGAATGCTACTACGGACGATGGCTCACCTGGGGGGCACGATGACGACGGCGAGGAGAGCGATCCGGAGGATTCAGAAACACCGTGGATGTGCCAGCTCGTCGTGAGGAAACTACAGCCGTCCGCCTCTTCCCATCGGCTCTCGTACGTGTCTGCATCGGACGACGGGAACGGAACCCCTGCATTGTCGAGTACGACCAGCGTCAAGATCAAAGTAGCTGCTGTGGTTCCTGCGCCGCATCATCCGAAAGTAGTGTCACTGCTCAAGATACCATTCCCACTCCAAGATATCATACTCACCTCGCGTTCGACACCAGTAGAGCACCGTCTAGGACATCTGTCACCACACCACCTCCGGCATCCGCATGCCAGGGAAGTCGAGATCGACGTGGAGGCCCGCAAGAGGATCGTCACCCCACAAGGCGTCGCTCGGCCCGCTCTATACGGCCCAGGAGGGTCACCACCCGCAACGCCCACTCAGGCTGCCATCAACGCCACGGGCGGTGGTAGCGCAGGCCTACACAAGCTGGCGGGCAAGTTCAAGTCGACGGTGACGTCGAACAGCCCCTCGAGCTCTTCGAGCCTAAATACCACGGACTCGTCGTCATCGGCACAGTCGAATGTCATATCGGGAGGAGAGGGGATACTGTTGAGTGCGGAGGAGATAAAGGATATCGTGTGTTGTACGGCGTTGTGGGTCGTTGTGAAGGAAGGGTTTGGGGGTGTGGGGAAGGAAAGGAGGAAGGGGGATGGGTGGAGAATACGTGGTTGAGTTAGGTCGTCGACCTCTCATTCCCCATCGCATGTTCTTATTCCGGCCACCTTCTGCTCCCATTCTAAAACTCCTTTCGACGCACTGCCTTCTTGCCTTCTTACCGGTCTCTACAGATCTGACGTACGGCGATGCTACTTCCCCGGGGCGCTCGACGATTTTTGTCTATTGAGACGAGT